>SZWC01029863.1:10523-22513 GCA_023375785.1 Penium margaritaceum | reverse complement strand
TAGTAAAGTCCATGTTGAAGCACTCCCATGTAGTCCTAGGGATGGGAAGATGTTGGAGGAATTCAGCAAGCTTTCTAGTACTAGGCTTGTTTTGAAGATATGGGCTACATATTATGCACCACTTACAGACATCAACACTCCATCCTTGCCTCCAACATTGGTCTGAGAGTGCATGTCTGGTATTTAGAGGTCCCACATGACCTGCGACCGCTGGGTCGGAGAGCAGGGATATGATGTTCGCTCGAAGGTATCTCAAGTCAGGTAAAATGACTTGTTCTACATGTAAGAAGATTCTTGTAGCCTCCACCAATCCGTACTTGTCTAGATTCTCAGAGTCTTGAAACCAAGACTCCATGCGGTATCCCATACGGATCCTGTTTCCAAAGTCATTGTAATGGATAGCCTCTTTGTTGGTTGTCACACAGGTGAAGGGGGGTCTGGTGTTTTCACTCTAGCTATCACAATAAAATACCCACCGCCCTCGATGGTTGCTCTAGTTTTCACAGACTGTCGGCTTAGTTCATCGGCCATGTTACTGTGTCCTGGCCAATATTCCCACGTGAGCGACAATCGGATTAGGTGTTTTCTCTAACACGCCTACTATCTTGACACGTCCGGTTGTGTTTCGAAAAACCACCAATGGGTTGTTGTCGTTCACGATCGTCAGAGTCCCCTCAGCAACCTCGATGTGACAACGGCACGTCTTGAAATTGTATACCACTGCGTGTAGTCATTGATCTCTACTTGTGTACTGCGTGTGCACGGGGATAAGCTTCTAGCTCTCATTCGCAACTAAATGACCATTCTTCATGAAGCATACTCCAAGTCCTACTACTCAAGCATCACATCATGCCTTCCGTTGTCGCAATAGATCCAAAAGAGAAAAGAAGAACACTGTTGATAGACGCTTTTTGAATTTAAGGGAAGTATTGGCATAGTCACATTTCCATTCCCATTGCATGTCTTTTTACGTGAGCCTGGTTCACAGAGCTACTCAGGTTGAATACCCTTGCATAAACCATCAAAAGTAGTTTGCAAGGCCGAGGAAAGAGTGAATGTGCCAAGTTTTTTCTGGATGTGGCTCATCCACTACAGTTTGGAGATTTCATTGTTGCACACGGATACCGTCCTTGCTGAATAGGTCTCCAAGGTATCGGAGCTCATCATGTGCAAACTTGTACTTTCCCACTTTTGCATAGAACTTCTTATCTTGAAGGATTGCTAGGAAGTCACAAAGATGTTCTGTATGCTCTTTCATTAATGGGGAGAAATCCGGGATATCGTCAAGGGAAAACCAAGAAATTCTTACCAACTTTCTTCACAACCGTTCAGTTTATTTCTCTTTGGAAGCTTACCGGGTCATTCGTTTGGCCAACGTATAAAACCCAGAATTCACAATACGTTCAAAATTCTATTGTGGGCACATCATCTTCCATGATGCAAATTTGATGGTACCCTTGACTTTTGTCTAAGGAAAGAAATACTTTTGCCCCTTGTAGATGGTCAAATAGGTCTTCAATACGCAGTAAGGAGTATCATTTTTTCAGTGTAAGCTTGGACATCACCCGGTAGTCTACATGAATGCATAAACCACCGTTTTTGTTAAAAAACAAAAATGGGTGAATCATACGGCAAGATAATTGGCTCTATCAACCCCCTTGCAAGGTATTCTTTAAATTGGCATTCAGTGACTTGCCTCTCTGCCAAACTAAGGTGATACATGGGTCTGAACGAAGGAGTTTTCTTCGGCTGCAATCGAATTGTGTGGCCCATGTGCCATTTTGGTGATAGCCCAGCCGATGGATCACCATCAAGAGAGATTTGATCTCTTGCAAGATTTCTTCCTTTACATCATCCTCCACATTATGCAGTTGCGCCAAGATTTATGAGAAAATTTCTCGAGGACGTCTCTTGAAATTTATCATAGACAAGATTTCACGAACCTTTACTCAGGTCGATGACATTTCCGTACTTGGAATTAGCAAAAAATAGTGTTGTGCCTTTTTAAGGATCAAGGAACTTGAATCAAAGCACATTAGAGCCTTGATTTCATGGAGCCAAGTATTTCCTACCACCACGTCAAACGGAATAAGAAGATTGAGTGTGTTCAATGTCATACTCTTTTGTACCTTTGAATGTGAAGCTTTGCTTTACATATACCAATCACGGGCGGCGTAACGTGTTACCGAAAACAACTGCACCATTTCATGGCTTGTACCTTAGGCCCACCTGATGGATATATCCAAGGATGACAAATAATTCATCTTCTTGAGTATCATCCAACACATTCATGAGAGCACCATGTAGATGTCTTTTCAATTTTATCGTCATGTTGCCTCCAATCTTTGGAATGAACAGGCTTGATGAGGTCAAGCTGAGTTTGTGATAAAAAGGGAATCGATACGGCGGCCGCCACAAGCCATCAATCACCCAGTTGAGTCCACATCTTGTAGGTACATTTGAATTTGTCTAGTACCTTCCAGCCGTTAACTTTGTCCTGGGAAAAGTTTTCAAATGGTAAGCAAACGATTCTGAGCAAAGGCTATGAGGGCATTTGCTTCAATCTCTGCATCACACAACTTTTGCATAGTGGCCAGTATGGCAACCATTAAGCATATTCAATCATGCATCCCGTCCAAAGATGCAAGGTTTAGTGGGTAATGTCCGTAAGGAAGTGAATAATGGGGTTCACCGAGAGGGGGGAAAACAAGAGTGAAATTTCAACTCACAAAAAAATCAAACTGCTTAACATCCTCATCTAGAAACATGAACCCGCACTTGTGATCTGATTTTACTCCTGAGTGGTCCCTACTAACGTCACTTAGGGATAGGGAAAACCATCTCCACGGCCCTGTCCATTTCTCCAGTTGGGTCCATTGTCGTGGCCGCGGACCTATCCACGACCCTGTCTGCAACCTCCTGCTGCATGATTCCCACGAGGTACTGTGGCTGCGGCAAACGTCACGTCCTCTTGCCCACCAGCCGCAGCTTCGGGGAAGTGAGCCCTAAAGTGGCCAGGCCACATGTAGTTGTAGCATAGTCCATCGCAAAAAGCTGGGTTGCATCGCTTACACGCCACCTTCAACTCTTCATTGTCACAACAGCACTTGTACTTGGATGCCTTGTGCCCACCAATCATCTTGACTGGAGGTTTTGCTAGTTTCTTGACCTCAAACCCACCTTACTCTCCGGATGATGCACCAGCCATCGATGCGCATGTCGCGGCCTTCCTGTGTATGTGTGTTTGGCTGTGCATCCAAGTAATGCCTCGGGATCATGGAAAATTTTTCAATAATGTAATTGTGCAAAGCCATCCAGCTTGTCACAGACTGGTTTATTGCTCTTGTGGTGCTCTTTTCTTGAATTCTCTCACTAGGGAGACCATCACACAATTACTTCAGCAGCAAGCACTCCAGGTTGTTGACGTTTTGGGTCCTATCAACCTCAGCAAAGCTTTTGGATTCATCTATGAGTACGGTGAACTCGCTCAAGTAGGCCTCGAGACAGCTACCCAGCTGTACGAAGTCCTTCATCTTATGGAAGGTGCATTGTGCCTCCTCATACTGAGTACACTTTTTGTACCTGATAGGATGAAAAGCATCCCATGGCATGGGTCTCCACTCTATTTGTGATTGCTGTACACCCCATTTCTTGATCACGTACTTGAAGAGCTTATCCTTGACTCGCGTCATGGCAAGATCACCTCACTGACAATGTGGAGCATTGTGGATACCTAGATTGTTCTCTACGTGAATCAGCTAGTCGGTCAGCTTCCCACCTTTCTCAAAGATATTCCCACTGTGGAGCAAAGGCTTGATCATGATCTGCCACAACTTCGTCAAGGTGGACAAGTTCTTGGTGCCATTGGCGGTAGCATGAGCACCTGCGACATGGTTCTTGGCTCCTAAAATGCACCTTGGTCATGTTCTACAATTCCTTGTTGAGGACGTTGCATGGGTGGGTTGCCTCATGAGCGGCCAAATGCTACGATTGGCGACCATGGTGGAGATCCATGATGCTCTGCCTAGCCTGGGCTAATAGGTTTGTGAATGCAAAATTAAACTCTGATGTCTTCACATGGTTGGCGATAGCCTCGATGGCCTGGTGCTGTTGGTACACCTTGACACAGTGCAGGAGGGTACGGTCCGTGTATTGCCTCCTAGGTGTCCCATCTTCTGTAGGAATTTGTCGTCATCAACGACGCTCAAGTGGGTGTGGATCTGTCCCATCGCAACCACATCGTAGGAAGGGGGTCAGATCCTACTCCTCCGGATGGTATTGCACCTGCACTGTCGGTGCTGATCTTGAGTTGCTATGCTGTTTCCGCAGCCAGCTCTACAAGCCTCCGGCGTACGTAACGAATTGCGTCTGTGGCAACATCATCCAACTTCCTGCATGACTCATTTTTGTGCCTTTGCTGCTGTCGGTAGGCTGGCTACTGGTGGTAGCTTCATTCCATCCGGCGGACACCTTGGCCCTCTCAAGAGATCTGTTTGATTTTGCCGCACGACGATGGCAATGATCATGAGCCTCATTGCCTTCACCTTCATCAACGTTGTGTTCTTTGTCAAGGTCCAAGCTCAGGTGGTCCTCCTCAACCCCATCCTCCGTTGCAAGGGAGTTGCCAACGTGCACGTCGACGAGCCCATTGAGAAATGTTTTGGCTTTTTTCACGCTTCTCGTTGTTGCCGAGTTTTGTGTTTATGGCCTTCTGCGACACTTTTTCTGATGCCTTATCAACCATGCTCGCAAAAAAAAGTTCCAATACATGGAGTCCATTGAGGGCATGTGGTGAGCCGCCACCATTTTTTCCTTGTTGGTCTTGGACCATCCGGCACTTGCCATCTGGTCATGCGTGCAACTAGCACTTCAAGACCTCTGTAAGGGGCATCCCACAACGTTGGGGAGGACTTGCCTCCTAAAGTTTGTTTGCCAGTCACGATCTGTGAGACAATTATATAGCCAATTTCTGTTCGTATGGGAAGCCACAGCTGGCACAACGATGCGGTAAGAACTTCTGTTTTCTTAGGCCGTCATGGTTGGTACAATCACGTGGTAGAAAGACACTGTTTTTCTGCACTGCCACAGTCAACACAGACACGTGGGTTTTGAAAATAGTCTTCCTAAGCCATGAATCATGCCACTAGGTAGCAACTAGAGTCTAGGAAAACAGAAACTTACATTAGAAACAAAAAACAAGAAGTGTGAGTGCTTCTTGTTCCTATCGCTTGTCTCCTTCTTGTATTTTCCTCATCCTTGACCTCCTCTTTGTGTTCCTTGATGCCTCTTACATCTCTAGGCAATGTCTCCCTTGAACCGGCAACGTTGGGGAAGCTTTTAAATATCTTCAAGGCATCACCCTCTTTTTTGTAGGGTGCTCTCAGTCCCTGAGAGTCCCTAGTCTTGGGAAAGAGTAATGTCCCAATGCTTGGTTGAAAGAGGGAGGAGGGAGTCTTGAGAAGAGGAAGAAATTTCCTGGTTTTAGGGTGGGCGCTCCTCAAACCGTCTGAGAAAAATCTACCTAGCCCCTTGGGGAGGAGGAGCATGCGAGAGGAGCTGGAAGAAAAAATAGAACTCCTCAAGAGATTTCCAATTTACTGTATGGTGCTTAGAATGAGAACTCACGGGTTTGGATTATAACCCCCATAAGTTGGGGAGCTTATGCGTTATAGTGGTTTTCAGAGTCAAACGGCCCTTGCGACTCCTAGTGTGATGGTTACGGTGGCTATGCCGCATAGAAAGTACCACAATCAGCTGCACGAGCAACATAAATACCTCAGGGTGGTACCGGCTGAAGCTCCCCAACTCCTACCGGCTGAAGCTCCCCAACTCCTACATGGCAGTTGTCCTTAGAGTTTACTGAATGGTGTCCACAACTTGTTGTTCAATGACCCGTGCAGGGAGATTTGAACATTTGAAGTCTTCTAGCAATCATCATGAATGACCCAATTTATTTTACCTTGTCTCCCTCATTCTGGATACCAAACAAATGGGTTATAATCCAAACCCGTGAGTTCTCATGAGTATTCAGTCTTCAAAATGTGATGTTTTTTGTAAGAGAACTTCAAGTTTTATCTTTGACAGGTTGGATCCGAATCATTCCGGGCAAGACACGCTAACCATTTCATGTTCGCATATTTCTCTTGGGCCTTGCTACCTCGCTCTCTCTCTCTATCTCTCATCTCTCTCACTTGAGGAGGCAAGGAGGAGAGGAAAAGGATGAGGGCTTGAGGCCACAGGCCTCAGCCCTTGAGGCCTCGTTGCCTCCTGGTTGCAGGGCGAGCGACCAGCTCGGTCAGCCCCCAGCAGGTGGCCAGCCACTGGCCTGCCGGTCACCTGATTAGCTGCTGGCCACCCGGCTGGCCGACCGCCGGCCGACTGGTAGCCAGCTACTCAGGCCATCGGCCAACCCTCAAAATAGCGAGGGTTGCCTACAAGCCGCTCCTTGCCATTGTGAGATGTGAGGGAAGAACCAGACCTCCTGCTACAGTTCGGACTTCAACAGTTTTGCTCCATAATCACTGCCATGGAGCTCGCATGAAGTGCGGCAGAGTTGTTCGAGCATGTGATTGGTTCATGTGGTCTACCTGTCAGACTTTGGATGGAACTCCATACATGACTGGATCCGACTGCCCTAATGCGCTATCAGTTCACGTTGAAAACATCTAGTGAAGTGGCCATCTCATCAGTGATGATGATACACGTTTCTCTGTGTAATCACATGATCTAATTGAGATTCAGCCATGATGTTCCTTCTGCGGTGACGGTGGTCTTGGCCGGAATGAAGTGTGACATTTTGGACAATCCTTCCACCATAAGAAGGAATGTTTCATGCCTCTCCGGAGTGACAAGCAGTCTTGTCATGAAGCCGATCCTGATGTTGACCCACGACTTCGTTGGCATAGGGAGTGGGTGCCTCGTGCGACAAGAAGTTTTACGTTGATAGGTGTCACACAATTTCTAGAATGCTGCCACATTGATTTGTATTTGGTTTCACCTAGAAATTTCCCAGCTTCTTGAGCATCTTATCCTCTCCAAATTGTCCTCCTAAACCAGTGTCATGGAATTCCTCCAATAGCATTCGTCGCATCTCCTCCTTTGGTGGTACGACGACTTGGCGAGTAGATCGCCGTCACCAGTAGGGGCCGTCAAAGCAGAACCTGTGTTATTCGTACCAGACAGATTGTTGGTAACCCTTTGCAAACAGCCTCGTGAGGTACAGGTATCATTTATCAAGAAATGTGTTAGTCTTGACCATGAAGTATGGTCTCAGACTTAGAGCATCCACTTAACTTGGTTTTCCAGGTCGATACTGGATGATGTAGTCGAAGTTCAACTTGACAAACTGCATCCATCGAGTTTGTCGACGACTTTGATTTGGGTGAGTCTTTGAATATTTAAGTGTATGGTTATCGGTGCGGAGGATACATTGTTGGCATTCTAGATAGTATTGCCACATCTTGAATGTGTGCACAGTTTTTAACATTTGTTTCTTGTGCACAGCGGAGTTAAGGTCCAATCCATGTAGTTTTACACTGCGTGGACTGAAGACATGTATGCGGCCTTTTGTTGTTCACCACCACTGTCTTGGAGGAGAACGGCTGCTATTGCTCGATGGGACTTGTTGGTGGTCATAACAAAGTCCACCATTGGAGCCACGAATCAAAGAGCCGGCGTCATGGTCAGTGAAACTTTGGAAGGGTTAAACACTTCTTGTTTGTTTTCCCCTTGACTCCACTTAGTAGTTTTACAAGTGAGATCAGAGAGATGAGCTGACACGCGAGCGTACTTGTTGCAGCATAAAAAAACCCCGACATGTCCCAAAAAATGGTTGGCATTGGCCAATCAGAAACTGCCTCCACATTCTTCAGGACCATGGTGATTCATCCACCGCTGATGATATGATGAAAGAACTCGATCGAATTGCAACCGCAGTCACACTTTGAAGTTTTCCCATATAATTTCTCACTTTCTACAATCTCAATCAACTTTATCATGTCAACTGTGATCCTCCAGGATGCGGTTGCTCACCAAGATGTTGTCAAGATACAAAACAGAAAAATCATTGAGGTACATCCGGAAAATATTTGCAATTGCCGCTGTGAAGTTTGTAGGGGAGTTTGTGAACCCCAACGGCATGACCATGAACTTGAAGTGCCTGTATCTGATGTATAGTGTTGTCTTCTTAATGTCCTTATCAGATATGCAGATGTGCTGACAGCCGGTGTGTGGTTTGATTTTGGTAAAAATCCCTGCCTTGCGGAGTTCGTCAAAAAGTTACTCTCCTCACAAAAAGGGGCAGCGGTCCCTGATGGTCATGTTTTTCAAGTCTTGATATTCCACACGGAATTGCATTTTTCCTCTTCTAATTTTCACAAAATAAACAAAGGTGCTGCCAAGAATGACGTGGATGGCATGATGTACCCCTGATGATGTATCTCATCTAGCGACTTTATCAGTTCAGTCAGCTAGTTGTCGCTCATCCGATAGGTCCCTTTGACTGTTGTTCTCACCGGGCTTCATGTGTACCTCGTAACCAACGCTACATTGCAAAGGTAACTCTCAAGGGAGTTCCTTACAGAAACCGCTTTAAAACCCTTTACGAGGGATGAAAACTCTTCTCTTACAACTCCGAACTTGTCAGGTGGCAGGGCTGATGATGTCAGCATTGTTGTGTCTGCTATTGCAGTCTCCTCTGCTTTTACTGTTTGCACGTGGACGAGCTACGCTTGTATTCCGCATTGGATACATATTTTGGCCACATTATGGGATTGAACTGCCTGTGACATTTTGCTACTAATGGAACTTCCTATGCTGCTTCCTCCTCTGCTTCTTCTCGCAACCTTTTTGTCGTGGGTCGCTCAATCAGAGGCACGTATTGTGTCTCGCCATTAATGCTAACATAGAAAACATTGTTGCTCCAGTTGTCCTATGGATTTTGCAGATACATGAAGTTTTACCCAAGGATTATTTTATGGCCGCTCATTGGGCAAGTTCTCAAAACCATTATGTTGCTTAGATGTCCAGTTTCCATTCTGAGTGGATGGCAACTTCAATAGATCTACACTAGTCTCTTGATGGTTTTTCCGTCAAGCATCCTTTGTTCTGTTCACAAATCCAGCTTTGCATTCATGCCATTGCTTAAAAAACTATGACAAGATTCTCTATCCAGTAGTCCCGGTAACATTGTGCGACTATTGCAACACCTTGATTGCACTAATAGCAGTGGTGCCACTAGGTCATCCTTCTACCAGTTGTCAGATTTTTTATCTTATGAACCGTCCTTTGTGGGGGGTTGAGGTGCTTAGATGGGCGATCGGTTGGCAGACATTGTTCTGACCCGATAGGAGGTTCGTCGTCTGTTTGTTTCCCTTACCATTTCCTTGTTGGCACACATTGTGCTGATTTATTCTCTTCAATGTCCCCCCCTTTTGGTCTCTTACTGTCGTTTCCAACAGTCACTCAAGATGTGCCCTATCCTTTTGCAATTTGAGCATAGCCATTGATCACACTGATCGACAGCGTTAATCTGCATTAGAAATGGGGTTTTTTGTTGACTGTGACTTCCCTACGCCACAATATGGATGGTGGTCTTGGGGTTGCCAGCCGTGGGATTCGTGCATCCAATCGTTGTAGTCAATGCTATCAATGACATCAGTTTCAATGATCATTTCTGGAAGGTCGTCCAGGATACAAAGCATGGACATTGCTTGCCTGATATTGTGCTTGAGAACCTCGTAGTATCAACAGAGTTTTTCAGGGACGAGGTCACAACACGTGATGATTTTGCATGAACGCATGGTATACTATGACACACAAGATTGATGATGCAAGAGTTGGAGCTTGAACCATGCGTAAACGGTTCTGTTCATTTTTCCCAAGTGTGTGAACATGGCACGCGTGAAGTCTGTCGTGCTTTCCGGTGGAGTCAAAGAGTTGTGCCACATTGGATTGATCTACTCAAGAGCTTGAATTTTTAATGTGAGAGCGGTTGCATTACCCATTGATCAAGCTGTGCCAATCTCCTACTTTCATTTGATGGTGTTTAGATTGGACTACCAAACTCGAATTCCTGCCACGCAATAGCAAGGCCGCAAGGTTAACTTCATGTTTTTCTTTGTGGACCCTAGCTGCCGTGTAGTACACCGCCAAACTCTTCAGCCAAATCCAAACCGTTGTTCATTTGAAGTTCGCTGATTTGAATGGCTGAGGAAGTGCCGGTTGAATTTGTGGTTGTCTCTAGAGTTGGATGTTTTTCTCTCTGAGAACTGCTTCCTGAGTGCGCGCATTCCAAAGCTACTCCATAACTGCATACAGATTTTGGAGCAGATGGTTGTTGAGGCTTTCAAGTCCCGGCAGGTTCTGGCATAGATATACATTAATGCGGGCATGTTGGCCCCTACTTCCAATCGTACCAGGTGTCCTCCCAGCAGGCAACAGTGGAGGTGAAAGGCTCGTTGAGACCAAGGAGTCCATCACCTGTTTGCTTTCAGGGTCGTGATAACTGTGCTTTTTGCCGCAGAGTTGTCTCTCACATCTGATTCACCTAGAGAGCATCGTTGACCACATGCTGCTGATCCTCCATTTCCCTAGTCTTTGCCGCTTACTGCTTCATGTTCCCAAGTGGGCTTGCTCTCTCTACTGACGTCATCAAGAGGTTTGCAAATTTCTGAATGGTGGAGATACACTGAAGACACGGGCGAGGTTGTTGCCTTATAGCTAACGCGTCAGCTGTCTCTCCAGCCCCACTGCTCTCTGATACCAAGTGTTGCAAAGAGCGGAACGTGGGTAGTTCACAGAGATGAGGTGCAAAGCAGAAGACGATTTCAGAAATTTGGATGTATGGATAACTTTCAATTAGTGGAACATGCATGTAAGTGACAAGTGTCAAAAATCATGGAGTATAACTAGGCGTATGTTGAGCCTTGGACCGTCAAGTCGAGCGACGTGTGCAATGCCTTGTCGTGAGTGGTCACTCACGATCTGTCCAAGGTCTTGGCAAACTTTGCCAAGACGGGTATTTTGAGAAAAACAAGGTAGAGGTTTATGAAAGTCTAGCACGATCAAGAAAGCTGAACAGTTTCAAAACATCGATATGGTTTGCGACACCTTTGTGGACCATTCTACAACGTGCTTGAATGTGTCATAATCCTTGAAAATGGAATGCCGGGGGTTGGAGAAGGTGGCCAAAATGCGCTCCGCAAAACTGTGTAAAAATCCTGAAGTCAACAAGCAGTGGGCTGAGAATGTAAGGACATAAATGCCCAGTCAATGAGTTTGGGGTCTCGTGTACGTCAGGGATGCAACAGCATGATAGAATCATCAAATGCAACCTCCAACAAAGCTCACATTGGATGAAGCCTTGTAGTGTCACGCTGGACCTGGCTTTTGCAAGTTGTTTCTGGACACAACAAGGGTTGCAAAAACATCTTCATGAAAACAAATTCAAGTCTGCAATAAGGAATGACACCGACGCATCAGGCCCAAACACATAGGGAAATTTTTAAACCCCAACTAAATTGATCAATAACTTCTGCACAAGAAAAACGTTGGCGACAAGTTAACCAATTAGTTTTGTAAGGCAGTTAGACTCGTGATTTCACACTACGAAGCACATGAAAAACATAAAAACTACCGTATTGTCCACCGTTCTGTGCAAAAACAATTCATTTTTTTTTGCCTATGGGCAGTAGCATATTTATCCCTTCTTTGGATGAATCACTTCTACAATGTGGAAGCTACAGTTAAGCTACAACCAAAAAAAAAAGGGTGTGAAGAAATCAGGGGAGTCACTAACGGGACAGCTCGTATTGAGCTTAGCCAAAGTGCACCCACCATTGCGAGCGCACTCTGGCGAGTCGATCTTGTCCGCATTGTTCCATGACACATCAGTGTGGGCGTCAGTGCACACACTAACGTGTCATGTGAACTCAAAGCTGTGAAAAATCAAAGCTTCGAGTTCTCAAGTGGCGATACTTGCTTTGAGTTCA
>SZWC01029860.1:0-25417 GCA_023375785.1 Penium margaritaceum | reverse complement strand
TGTGTGTGTGTGTGTGTGTGTGTGTGTGTGTGTGTGTGTGTGTGTGTGTGTGTGTGTGTGTGCGCGTGTGTGTTTGTGTGTGTGTGTGTGTACATGCCATTTACGGGTGATGGAGGATTGTTCATGTTGTTCCTTCTATCTGCGGCACAATTTGACGTGGAAACTGGCTTCAATCTCATTTAGGAGACTAGTACGTGTGCCGTCCAGTCAGTTTGAAGTAGAGTTTCTAGGCATGAGTGATCTGGAATCGATGCCATTGTAGGTTTGTGTATGAGAAAACACCCGTCTGGAATTGATGCTCATTAAATAAACTCCTTTATGATGTCGTGCTCTCTTTCTAGCTAGCACAACATGCCTTTGAATGTCTGTCAGTTTTGGAGATTCTCCAGTGCTCATGTATGTGTTTTATGGGTTGCACATTGGCTAAGTACCCCCATTGCAGAATTCCATTGGTTACATGCACCAATAATGTGGATGAAAGGAGGAATGCCCCAAGATTCAGGTTCAAATGAGGAATGCCCCGGTTTGAAACTTTGGTGACAGAATGTGTAGATCATAAGAATACTATCCCTGGCCTGAAAATTTATGTGTAATCTGATCCTGGTTAGTAGCCATCTATTTCATACCACAGGGATTATTGCATTGATTTTTCCAGTTTGTTTTAAGGGCATAGGAACCCTTCTGCCCCGTGAGCGAGGGGGTTAAAAACGTCCTACCCGGCGCTTAAACAATGGGGTTCCCTTGCCTGGCGGTTAAAAAGAACCAGACTTCCCACTCACTTTTGCCTTGATCGATTAGCGGCATGCGCTGCTGATTGAAAGAAGCGAAGTGAGGCATGTCAACCCCCCTCGTGATTCTACCTCTCACGCGAGAATCGCGGTCGAGAGAAAACACCCGTTTTCTAGATCGAGCGTGAACACTCTTGAATTTTTTCTTCACATGCAACCCCCACAGTTTTTGCATGGAAAATTCTAGGTTTTGGGATTTTGCTTTTGCGCAGGCTCCTAGTAGGCCCCGCTGTAGCAAAGCCCAACAGGTTCCCTTTCCATTTTTGGGGAGTTTCAGACCACCTATGCAGACCACATGCAAATCCCTCATCAAACATTCATAAACCCCTCAAAAGAGGGGTTTGGGAATGTTAAAGAAATGACATGAGCATATCGACACTACATCGCATGCAGCATCGACACGCTGCTTTTTCTTTCTGTGGTGGGTAGGAGATTCTTGTTTTCCGAACACCGGGTAGGGGATTCTTACTTTTCCGAATGCTGGGTAAGGTATTTTTATTCTTTTGAACGTTGGATAGGGTATACACACATTCGATTTTTGTGGGTAATCCCTACATGTTGTTGACTATACGACATGCAAGTGACCTCTTGACTTAGTCCATACAAGCACACCATCACTGCAGGTGACTGAATTGACATGAAGCTCAAGGCACACACATGGCGGGCTGTGCATCATTGGCATCTCTGTCGAATGCAATATTGGCATGAGCTTCATCATGTCCAGTTGTGCCTAAGGGTAAAGCTGTTGTTATCAGCATGTTGTCATTAGCTTTTCTTGGCCAACATGAGGGAGTCACATAGAGGGAGACATGCGTCCACATACGCTCGTAATCAACGAGGTTTACTTCATGATTAATACATGCCTAGCTAGCCATGTTGTGTTGGACACCGGGTTGTTCATAGTACAAGACCACACTCTTGGAAATATTGTTGTGTGAGAAAACCATGGTGGCATGTTTGCCGACAAGTCGATTTGACCACGGGGCGGCGGCCAAGCCCCACGTCGAGCCACTCGCGTGGTTGGCTCAGCCGATCGGATGCTATCACCTCACTAGCTTGTCACTCCCGTTTTGTTCCTTATTGAATCTCGTATTCTCCAGATAAGGGTCTCTTGCCCACTGATCTCTACATCGCCATGGATCCATGGTGTCACCATCCTTGCTTGACACCCTAAGTTGACAGTTGACACTATGTACTGGTGTCAAAGTAGGAGGGACAACACTCTCCTCCTCTTCGATTCAGGCCTTACGTGGAATGGTATAGTCCACACTCTATGCCTGCAACCTCTTCCCGGCAGCTCCGCGATTACAGCTACACAGCCCTACTGCCCAGCACTCTGTGCCCAGTAGCTATGTGACTACATAGCTACACGCACCTGCTACCCGGCATTATATGCCATGCAGCTCGAGTCAATAACATAGTTGCTTTGCACCGATATTCTTTTTCCCACAGCTCAGCTCCGCAACACAGTTGTTGCCTGCAATTCTATGTCGTGTAGCTCTACAACTGCATAGCTTCATAGCCCTACAACACAGCAATTATATGCCATGCAAATCCGCTCCACAACACAGAACCTTTGCAACCGGCATTCTATGCCCCGCATCTTCATGACTATCACTCTGCAACGTTGCCTCCCGGCCTTCTCAACCACGTAGCTCCGCTCCCCAACACAACATCCTTGCACCAGCATTCTCAACCATGTAGCTCCACTCTTCAACATAATAGCTTCTCCCCGACATTCTCTATCTGGTAACTCCACAACTGCACAACTTCGTGGCCTTGTTGCCTAGCGTTCTTTGCCACATTGCTCTACTCCATAGTTTAGAAAGTTTTTGCCGACATTCCATCCACATAACTCCGCTCCCTAGCAAAGTGGCCTTGGACTGGCATTCTCAACCATGCAGCTTCGCTCCGTAGCACTACTATTACTCGAAATTCTCTACCCCATAGTCTTGCGACTACACAACTCCGCAGCCTTGCTACCCGACGTTCTACACCACACAGCTATGCTTCGCAGCACATGACCTTTGCAACTGGCATTTTCTACCTCATAGTTTCGTTACTACCACTCTGTAGTCCAGCCTCCTGGCAGTCTCTGCCACGCAGCTCCACTCCGTAGCACAGCAAACTTAAGCTTGCATTCCTAGCCACGCATCTTTGCTTTGTAGTTGAGCTGCTTCCTAGCATTCTCTGTCTCTTAGCTCCACAGCACAATGGGTGTGCGTTTTTGCAACACATTCTCTACACCCCAGCAACAGCAGCAGTAAGAGTTGCATTCATGGCCCATGTCTCTACCCTAACTTCTCCACTAGTGTCAGAGCCGATCCCTACCTCGCCAACGGCCGCGCATGAGCATCATCATATCAAAGAGGAGGTTGTGTACTAAGAGGAGCTGGCAAAGGGTGAGGTGTGATCCCACCACCATTGGGAAAGTCCAGGTTACTACCTTGGAGAGGACTAAGAACCTACAGTCCAATACGCTCGTGTAGGTGCAGCCGAGTGTGCCACCCATCGCAAATTTGCATCCGACGACTCGCCAACCATACAGAACGTGCCAGCCATGGGACTTCCACGAGATCAACATCACCCTCAATCACCTATAAGCTCTCTCTTTGCCCATAGGACGCGTCGACAGAGTTGGCGTGCTATCACAAGCCAGGCGAGTCCATCAGCATCACTAACACCAACAGCACCCCATAGATATTCCACTCGTCGTGCTTCATTCCCACTAACCTCAATTTCCACTCCTGAATCCTCTTCTCTATCCAATCTTCTCAGTTTTGGATGCTGCGCTTATCTCCAGTGATGTCGTATCCTTTGCTTTTGCTACCATTGCACGCGTTACGCGTGCTACTGCCAGCACTGCAGTAGGTAGGGCGATTGACGCTTACAAATCTGTTGCAATTGATTTTGTACCACTTGCACCAATCCCCAACAACATCGCCACTGAGTAGCAATCGAAGCTGATGACGTAGTAGCAACAACAGCTGTGCCAGCCACTGCTCTCTCCAGAGCAGTCAGTTCCATTCATTCCTCTACCGCTCAGGAGTCATTTGCAGCCGCTTCATTGGCACCTGGCCACCATGTGCGCATCCTTATCACTGCTGTAGTAGCCATCTCCTCCATCAATGGTGCCTCCTTGACATGGGTTGCCTGTATGATTTTCTCCACCTCTTTGTCTTTCGCAGTCATAGAAGCCTCAGCAACAGTTGCGCTTCCAACCCTATTTGCTTTATGGTGCTATTGCTGGTGAGCTTGGCAAGCTCCCCCCCTTTGCCCCCTCTCTCTTCCTTCTCTCTCTTCGTGGCTGTGTTTGTACGTTCAGTTCCGTTGCCTTGTAGCACAGCCTTAAGACTCACCCACCATACATTCCCACAACGACTGGGGCAAAGGAAGCTCTTCCAAATGTTTCTTTGGTAAATTTTTCCCTCATTCATCATGCCTATTGATGATGATCAGTAAGCTGCCCTACAGGAAGAGCTACGACAAGAGAGCGCAACTCTCCAAGCCGCTCTCACAACACAACGCAATGCACAAGAAAAATTACAAACTGAACCGTGTGACCTAAAGACATTTGCAGACCACATAGCAGACCTAGTCCTCAACCAATAGCAGCCTCCACTGCACACTGTACCCTCCACATCTAATGTTGTTGGCCTTCCTCCTGCTTTGCTTACCTCATCTGCTTCTGCATCCAGTGCCTCTGGCTCTCTCACTTTCGACCCTCTTGTCGTTGCTCCTCTTGCAGGCAAAGCCGCCACTAAGGCATTTGCACTGCCCCCGCATTGCAAACCTGACTTTGACTCAGAACCGCCTGATTTCTCTTCTATACTCACCTTCTCTTCCTCCAAAAATTGCTTCAATGCATGGGCCCGAGGTGAACCGCTCTGGGAATACGACCATGAGCCTAACCCCTTGGCAAGCCCCCCTTTTTCCCAACCGATGGAGAGTCTGCACGTGTTGTCCTCGCCCTCATTTGAGGTGGACCCTATCACCTCACTAATGAGATTTGGTCTTACAATGCTGTCATCGCACGTCTCGCACCTGTTGTTCCCATTGGTGCTTACGCTCTCATTAAGCGTTGTACTACTGTCACAGGCCACGCTGAACAAATTATTCACGCTACAAAGTTCAACACATTGTCCATGTCTACTGATGAGACTACGGATGCCTATTGGGCCGTAGTCTCTGCCTACTACGCGACCTTGGTAAGGCAGTCCCTAGAAATCTCTGTACAGTCCTCTCCATTGTCAAGGGCCGCATTCCCGAATTGTCCGACATTTTTTGGGAGGTGAAATCATCTGAGCTCGAACGTCTTGCGTCCAAGCTAGTGCCCGCTGACACTCCATCCGGCATTGGTGTCCGCCGGAAGTTCACTTCACAGTACCTCACAAATAGGTGGAGCACTTTGCAAAAACAATAGATCCATCATGCGGCCGTCGCGGCTGCTACCACTTCACTCCCTTCTTCCTCCGCCTTCCCCACTTCTATGTCCTCACCCTCCACACCAGCCACCTCTCTTCTCAGGCAAGGGGGACAGGAGGGTGGTCGTGGTAAGGGTAAAGGTAAAGGTACCAGTGGCCCTGGCACCAGTGGTTTGTCCGGTCGTGGCTAATGGAAGGGGTCTCGCAGATCCTCCTCTTCCACGACCACCTTTGTTACTGTCACATGCTAGAAATGAGGCACTATAGGTCACTTTGCACCAAAGTTTCCAGCGCCACCGAATGATGAACGTCTTGTGTGCGCTATGTGTGCACATTGGACACGCACCTCCAACAGCTCCATGAGTACTCCTCGTGCCACTTCGTCTACAGCTCTTGCCAGCCGTAGCCACCCGCTGTTCACTGATGCAGCAGCCTCTAGCGTTGCTACAACACCACCTCCACCTCCATATCCTTGGAGATGGCCCCCAAGAAATGGAGGACCTATCTGCTATGGCCCCCCTACCGGTCCACATACTCCACCCTTGTGGGCCTCTCCCATCTACTCATCTCGGCGGACCTCTTCTGGTGTTGTCATGACCCCTTACCCGCCTGAAGATGATCTTTAGCTGGACGTGGCCCTCTCCCACGCTGTCCACCAATGTCATCTCCATGATCTGGGAGGTGAGAGTGGGCATTTGGGGTCGGAGTCACTTGCACGTGTCGTTGATGAGAAATTGTGTGGTTCTATGTCCGGTCATGTTCAGAGTTGTCTCCCTGCAGCTGATGTCTTGTAGATTGAGGGCTGACACTCTGTTCGCTCACCTCATTGTCTTTTTGCCTATAATTAGAAACATTCGCCCCACATTACCATAGCTGGAGTCAGTCGTGATCCTGCCACTATTCTTGTGGCGGGTGGCTTCTGGATCCTTGATTCCAGAGCCACCCATCACATGATTTTGTTACACTTGTCCTTTGTCTTGCTTGGTTCTGTTGGCTCTGTCCGCTTTGTCTGTACATGATCCGGCCAACTTTATTGAGTTCAGGGCGTTGGGGTTGTCTACTTTGTCAGGCCCTAGGGGGAACAGTTCTTACCTGATGTGGTGTGAGTTTCCTCCCTTGAGTTGAGTTTTCTCTCTGTTACAAAGCTCGATGACCAGTGCATGGACTTCTCCTTTAGTCCCGGTGTTGCCTCTGTTTCTCATCCCGCCTCTGGTCACATCTTGTTGCAAGGCACTTGCAATGATCACTTCTTTAATGTTCCCTCCTTTGCTCCTACGCCTGCTACTGCTGTCCACATTCACATTGCTTGCTCACTTTCCCCTATCCACACGGAGCTGCTGCACCGTCGCCTATGCCACATTCATATTACTGTCATTGACAGCCTGCTTTGTGTGCTTCCTGCGGATAGGTTTGATGCTGCCACCTTTCTTGCTCCTTGTCCTATTGACTGCCTTGACTGTGCTCAGGGAAAAATGCATCGGTCCCCATTCTCCACGTCGGAGTCACGCAGCTTCTACCCCCTTCACCTTTTGCACGCTGATTTCATGGAGCCCCTTCCTCACAAGGCTCGGGGGGAGTTGGATGCTATATCTTTTGTCACATTCATGACTTCTCGTGCATACGTTGAGTCTTTGCTCCCAAGCTAAAGACTGATTTCTGCTCCACCCTTGAGTTCTGGATTCCTCAGGCCGAACTTGCATATGGTCTTTGTCTTCGTGTCTTCTTTTGTGACCATGGTGGGGAGTTCATGGGTCCCATTGATTTCTTGCTTACATCCTATGGGATGTGTATGGAGGCTCCGGCCCCTATGCACCTCTGCAAAATGGCGTCTTTGAGCTCCGGAAGAGGACCCTTACTAACGAGATCCGCACACTGCTCAGTGCCTCTGATCTCTCTCCTCTCTTCTCATTTGAGGTCATGTCCTACATAACATGGGTCTAGAACCATGTTCCACACGGTCCTCTCCCTCATCATGTCACCCATTTTGAGCAGTTGTTTGGACGCCACGCTGACATGCATCTTGCTCCGGTCTCGGGTGGTGTCGTTGTTATTTGGCTTCGTGAGGACCTTCAACACGAAAAACTCCATCCCAGTACCCGCTTGTGCACCTTCCTTAGTGTCTCTGTCATGTCCAAAGCATGATGCTTCTGGGAACCCAATGATGCACGTGTTGTTGAGTTATGTGATGCTCTCTTTTTCTAGGACATTTTTCCTCGCAACTTGTCCCGTGTCGCTCCACCCTCATCCCTGTCCTTGCTTCATCATCTTAGAGGGGTGGGTCATTCTATGCATCCAGTCTTGCAAGGACCCCTTCTTCTCATGCTGATGCCATCCCTTCTTCCTCTAGTCCCTCTTCCTCTCCCTCCCCTCTTGTCACTTTGCCGTTTGACGCTTTCACGAGATCCCCATCCAGTTTGACGACTGGGACTTCCCAGGAGATGTCATTGGCACCTTCTCCCTCAGTTTCCTCCAAGTCCATGTCTCTTTTCCTCACCACTCTGACACAGTTTGCTGATATCCTCGCATAGTCGTTGCCACATTTCACTTCTAACTCACCTCCGATGCCTGTTTTGCAGACCTCTACGTCCGGTGGTATGACAGATTCTCCTCTGGTCCCTAATGCTCCTCTAGTCAAGCCAGAGCCATACAATTGCAGAGGACGACTCTGCTCACTTCCACAACAATATCTCTCAGCCCTCTCAGTGTTGCACTTACTCCAAAGCATCTTCCACCACCGTTGGCTCCTCTTCCACACCCACTTGTCTCAATGTACTTGGACTGGATGTGAGCATCATCAACCCTACCTTTCGTGTGGGCTATGCACTTGTAGCTGACAAGTTCCATAGTGCCCTTAAGGTGTCTGTTGCTAGCTATGTCACCACCTGTTTTGTAAAATGTGGACTTCCTTCACCACCCCCAGAGCCTACCACGTTGCAACGGGCACGTGAGGCATCCGTGGTTGACCATTGGGAGAAGTCCATTCAAGAGGAGCTTACCGTCCTCAATGAACATGGGGTCTTCAAACTTGTTGGTCTCTGAGCAGGCCACAAGGTTGTTTCAGCCTGCTTGATTATCCAGCGTAAGCTGAAGCCTGACAGAGAGGTTGACAGGTACAAGGCCAGGCTCACTGCTAAGTGATTCTTTCAGATTCCAGGCATTGACTTCAATGAGAAGTTTTCCCCAGTCGGACGATTTACCACTGCATGTGCTCTCTTGAGTCTAGTCGCCCAATATGACTCGGAACTCAAGCAGATGAATGTTAACGATGGATTCTTGCACGGACGCCTAGATGAGGAAATTTACATGTTATAGCCACCTGGCTTCATTGATTGGTTTTCTCCCTTGTTGACTGAAACACCCACTGCATCCACACCAATGACTCTAGCAGGTCAGCACCTGCTTAAGTTGCACGACAAAACCCAGCTAGGAGAGCTTGTCCACGTCATCGACTACCTCAGTGCGATCGAGTCTCTGATATTCCTTGCCACCACCACCCGAGCGGATGTGGCCTTCTCATTCAACTTTCTTGCTCAGTTCTCCCAATAGCCTCGTCAAAGGAATCTTGAGACAGTGTTGTGTGTCGTCCGGTATGCACTATCCATTATGCATGTGGGGGTGTGCCACAGATCACAACCCTCTATGGTGGTTGATGGGTACACGGACAGTGTTTGGGCTCATAACACAAGGGCACGCAGTCGCACTGGCTACATCTTTCTTGTGGATTGGACTACAGTCACTTGGAAGAATGGAAAGCAGAGATGTGTCGCACGCAACTCGAGTGAGACTGAGTATGTAGCACTTGGAGTAGGTACGTGTGAGAGTATGTGACTGTCCCGCTTGCTGCAACAGCTTTGTGTGTCCACTCGCTATATCACACTGTGCTATGACAATAAACGCACCAAGGAAATCATTCGGCATGATGGCATGCACCACTCACACACTAAGCACATCAACATTGAGCATCATTTTGTACACAAGCGCATTGTTGCTGGAGAAGTTCAGATTCTATGGGTCGACACTCGTCAGCAATGTGCGGACTTTCTCACCAAAGCTCTTAGCAGTGTGATGCTTAAGGCTGATGTGCATGTTGTTGTTCGGTTGCATGCATGTGATGCTCTTGGTTGATATGCATACTCCTTGTCATTAAACTTCCTTGTTCGGCCTTGTGCTATTGTGCTCAAAGTGATGTGTCGGCTATTCGTCTATGGGACATGGGAGAGTGTTGGTTGAGACTGTAAGGTATGCAATTGACCTCTTGACTCATTCCATATGCACATACCATGTCTGCATGTGAATCAACTGATATGAAGCTCAAGGCGTAGACATGGCGGACTGTGCATCGTTGGCGTCTCCGCCAGATGCAAGACTGGCGCAAGACCCATCACATAAAGTTTTGCTGAAGGGTAGAATTTTTGTTTTCAGCATGTTGTGATTAGCTTTTACTTGGCTAACATGAGAAAGTCACATAGAGGGACACATGCATCCACATACGCTTGTGATTGATGTGGTTTTCTTCATGTTTGATATGCATGCCTAGCTGGTCGTGTTGTGGAGGACACTGGATTGCTAAGCATACGGGGCCACACTCTTGCTCTTACTGTGGTGTGAGTAAGACACGACGACATATTTGCTGACCGGTCGGTTTGACCCCGGGGTGGCGACCGGGCCCCACGTTGAGCCACTCGCGTGGCTCAACGTGGCGCTGAAAGGCTCTACAGTCCCGCACCACTGCAGCACCAAGACGGCTCATCTCAAAGTCTTGCCCTGATGCAAAGCAGCTCCATAGCCCTGCCGCCCAGACCTGATGTCTTGCTTCATTGCTACACCTCATTGCATCGTCTAAGTAGCCTTGCAGCCCCGCAGTCTGCAGATCAAGGGCTCATTTCAGCAGCACTGAACAACTCTGCCGTCCCACAATACCCCCGACGCACATACCACGCTCATCTTTGCTTCGCACAGCACCAGCCTGCATGGTTCACAGCCTCACGTCACTCTTGCAGCACAGTTCTGCTGCACGCACACCGCTACCTACACACAGCAGCAGCAGCAGCCGCGTCTGCGGCCTGAGCCGCCACCCTGGCTTCACCACCAACCACTGAACCACTTCCCACCTCTCCAAGGGGAAGGCGTGAACGCACAAGCATCGACAAGAAAATTGCACATAACGAGGAGGAGGAGGCATACCAGGGGGGACTCGAGGTGTGGTGGCACCACCGCCACTGTTACAGCCCAGGGTACTATCCTGGGGAGGAGCACGATCCACCGGACGACAAGGCTCATGCTGACGCTATCGAGTATGCCGCCTATTATCAATTTGCCTTTGACGACTCGCCAATAATGCAAAACGTACCAACCACGGGGCCACCACACGGACAACGTCATCCTCCATCTCCTGTAAGCTCTCCCATTTCCCGTAGGACGCGACCGCAGAATTAGCGTGCCGCCCCTGGTGTGGTGGCACCAGCAAAACCAACAGTACCAATAGAGCCAGCCTAGGCAACCTCTCGTCGTGCCGCATGTCCTGTTGCCCCACAGGCAACCATTGCATTTTATGAATCGTCGGATATCATCGCTATCCTGGAGGCAGTACTTATTTCTAGTGCTACTATCTCTTCCACATTTATGGCTACAGTGTGTGCTGCAAGTGTGCCTGCCAACACTGTTGTTGGCAGGGCAGTTGGCACCTACACCGCCGCTACCGCTGACCAAGGACCTCTTGCAGCAACACTAGTTAACGTCGGCATGTAGGTCGCAACAGTCGCAGACTCTGTTGTGCCAGTAGCAGCCTCAGCTGCCACTGCTCTCTCCAGCGCCATCGTCTCCATCCAGACCTCTACGACTCAATTGTTCCCTGCAGATGTATCGTCATCCCTTGGCTATCAGATCTGCATCCTTGTTACAACTGCAGCTGTTGTCTCCACACTCACAGGTGCTCCTCTTGCTAGAGTTGCCTGCCTCATTGTCTCTATATCCGCTTCTGTGGCGGTCATCGCAGCTTCAGCATCAGCTGCGTTGCCATCCTTGTTTGGCCTGCGCCCGGTAGCTCCGCTGAGCTACCGTCTGTTTGTTGCTTGGGAATCTCTCTCTCTCTCCTCTCTTCTCTCCTGTAGCCATGTGTGTGCGTTCCATTCTTTGTTGTGCAGCACTACCTAGCCAACCCACGACCTCTCTTACTTTCCCACGCCCAATTGGGCAAGGCAAACTCTGCCAAGACATTTTCTGGTTGAGAATCTTCCCCGCTCACCATGTCGGTTGATAATGACCACTACGCTACCCTGCAGGAGGAGGTGCAAGCGTACGGCTCTTCAGGAAGCCCTTAATACACAACACATTGCAAAAGAAAAATTGTGCACTGAACAGGGTGACCAGGAGAATTTTTCTGACCACATCGCTGATCTGGTTCTCAACCAATTGTAGCCTGCATTGTGCTTCACACCTGTCGCATTTGCGTCTACTCACACTGCTGCTGCGTTTTCCACCTCTCCCGCTTCCGCATCCAACGCCACCGGCTCTCTCACTTCTAGTTCTCTTGCTGCGGCGGTTGCTGCAAGCAATGTTGCTGCCAAAGCCCTTGCACATCCCACGCATCGCAAACCTGACTTTGACTTTGCACCACCTCATTTCACCCCAAACCTCACCTTTGCTTCCTCAGAGGTTTGCTTCATTGCTTGGGCACAAGGTGAACAGCATTGGGAATACCATCACTCACCCAATCCATCTGTAAACCCTCCTTTTGTGCCTGCTGATGATGAGTCTACGCGTGTTGTTTGTGCTCTTATTCGAGTTGGACCCAATGATCTCACTGATGAGATCGGGTCCTGTAATGGTGACACACCCTGCCACACGCAACTTGACTCTCTCGGTGCGTAAGCACTCATCAAGCATCGCGCCACTATCACTGGACATGCCGCACAGAGTGTCCTCACAATATAGTTCAACACACTCTTGATGCGTACTGACGAGACTATTGACGCCTACTGGGCCCGTAACCTCCGCCTTCTACGTGACCTTGGCAAGGCGGCACTAGACAGCTTCCGGTTATCCTCTCCATTGTCAACAGCCTCATCCCCAAGCTATCTGATACCTTTAGAGAGATGAATGCCTCTGAGATCAAGCGTCTTGCCACCGAGCCTGTACCTGCTGACGCCCCTCCCCCGGTGGCATTGCTGCTCTCTGGGAGTTCACCTCCCAACGCCTCACGGACTGGTGGAGCACCCTCCAAAACAAGGGCATCCTTTGTGCAACTGTTGTAGCTACCACCATCACAATCCCTTCTCCCTCATCATCCTCTTCTTCCTCAACTTTATTCTCTACAATGTCTCTCCTTAACCAAAGGGGGGGTGGCAGTCGTGGTCGAGGTTGGGCCAGAGGTTCTGGTTGGTTCCGGTGCTGGAGGCCAGGCAGGTCGTGGCAAGGGGAAGGGCTCCAACAACTCCTCTTCCTCCTTTTCCATCCCAAGCATTGTTACATGCTGGAACTTTGGCGCCATCGGCCATTCTGTACCCAAGTGCCCGTCGCCACCGGGCAACAAGCGACTTGCCTCAGCCATGTGAGCACACTGGACGCGCACATCCGGAGGCTTTGGGAGCGCTCCTCATGCCGCCACCTCCACCGCTACGGCGGGTCGCGTCTCCCTTGTCACTACCAAGGCTGCCACTTACAGCACCATTGCTGCCCCGCCTCCACTTCCTTATCCCTGGAGTTGGCCCCCTGGGTATGGCGGGCCAGTCTTCTACGGCCCACCATCTGGCGCCTACTCTCCTCCCACCTAGGCATCCCTGGCCTACCCGCCCCGCTGTCCATCCACAAGTGTTGTCATCACCCGGACCCGCCTGACGACAAGCGCCAGCTCGACGCTACGCTTTCTCACACCATCCACCAGCGTCTCCTTGTGATAACGGAGGTGAGAGTGGGTACTCTGGGTCGCAGCCTCTTGTATGTGTCATTGATGGGGAGTTACGTGGTCCTGCGTCCGGTCATGCTCTCATGTGTTCTCCTGCTGATGTCTCATGGATTAAGGAATGGCAGTCTGTGTGCTCGTCCCGTAGTCTTGCTGTATGTGGTCAGTATTTCTCTTTGCTTGTCGCCATTGTCGCCGTGAGTCGTGACCCCTCCAGTGTTTGTGCGTCGGGTGGCTTCTAGATTCTTGACTCTGGGGCCACCCACCACATGACTTCGTCGTGCGCATCCGTTGTTTCCCTTGGCCCTATTAACTCTGTTCACTTTTTTCATACCAGTTCTGGCCAGCTGCTCCCTGTTCAAGGGGTTGGGGTCGTGCGTTGCGTCAGCCCCGGAGGGGAACTGTTCTTTCGGGAACATCCTCTATGTTCCATTGCTTGAGCTGAAACTTCTCTCTTTGACGACACTTGACGACCAAGGTATGGATTTCTCTTGTAGTTGCGGCATTGCCTCTGTCTCACACTGCACATCTGGCCGCATTCTCCTACAGGACAAACATTGTGATCATCTATTCCGTGTTCCCACCATTGCATCTACTCCAGCCACTGTTTTCCATGTGCATTTTGCTCGCTCCCTTTCCCCTACCCATGCCTAGATGTTGCACCGCCGCCTATGCCACATTCATACTACTACCATTGGCAGCCTCCTTCGTGTCCTTCCAACGGATGGCCTTAATGTTGCCACGTTCTTTGCCCCTTGCCCCCCTAACTGCCTTGATTGTGCTCAGGGAAATATACACCACTCTCCTTTCTCCACCTCTGAGTCTCGCTCCTCTCATCTCTTTGACCTGCTGCATGCTGCTGTCATGGGGCCTCTTCCTCATGAGGCTCTTGGGGAGGTTGGTCGTTATGTTCTTTGTCTCACTAATGACTTCTCTTGCAGGCGCTGATTCTTCGCTCTCAAGCACAAGAGTGACGTTTGATCTACTCTTCACTCATAACTTCCCCGGGCTCAACTTGCTTGTGGTCGTCATCTTCGTGTCCTTTGTTGTGACCATCATGGTGAATTCATGGGTCCCACTTCTCGTTTCCTCGCGTCTTGAGGAGTGGGTATTGAAACTATGGCTCCTTATACACCCCATCAAAACGGCATGTCTGAACGCTGGAACACAACTCTCGTTGATGGTGTCCGTACCCTTCTCAGTGCGTCTAACTCTCCCCCTCTGTTCTCTTTTGAAGCCATGTTCCATATGATGTGGTTCTAAAACCACATTGCCCATGGCCCCCTTCCTCATTATGTCACACCATTTGAGCGCTAGTTTGGACGTCATGCAGACCTCCGCCTTGCTCGTGTCAGGGGCTGTGTCGCAGTGTGTGGCTCCCTGAGGACCTTCGTAACAGCAAACTCAGTCCGCACGCTCACTTGTGCACCTTTCTTGGGGTCTGAACCATGTCCAAGGCCTGGCGCTTCTCGGACCCCGATCAAGCCCGTGTCACCGAGTCGCGTGACGCTCTCTTTTTTGGGGACTTCTTTCTTTGCGACGTGTTTCGTGTCGCTCCACCCTCTTCTCTATCCTCGCTGTGTCGGCCTAGGGGGGTGAGTCTATTCATGTCTCTGGTCTTACTAGGGCATTGCCACCTCTCTCTGGCTCGACTTCTTCCTCTTTTGATCGCTCTCCTCCTCTTTCTGACGTGTCTTCCACCTCTGACATGCTCCTTAGTATGCAGTCTTCATCCCCACATGGTCCTTCCCCGACGTTTTCTCCTTCTCCATCCTTCGAGTCCGCGTCAGCGCCTCTGAGCGCGTATGCTGACACTCTAGCATAGTTTTCCCCACGCGTCGTCGTTGAACCCCTTTCGCCTCCTGCCCTACAGCCGACTGTGGTTGTTGGTGAGATAGCTTCTCCTCCAGTCCCTGATACCCCTCCAGTCGGTCTAGAGCCTTCCACTTGTGGAGAGAGACTTTGTGCCATTCCAGAGCACTCTGTCTCACAGTCCACCCAACCCTCTCAGCGCCGCACCCGCTCCACTGCATCTTCCACTACAGCCGGCTCCTCTGCTAGACCAACTGGACTTGATGCACCAGGAAGTGCTCAGTGTGGTCCATCCTAAATCAGCAGTGGGCTACTCACTCGTGGCTCATGAGTTCAACAGTAATCTGAATGCGTCAATCACTAGATACGTCGCCGCCTGCTTAAAGCCAAGCGAGCTCCCCTCCCTTCCACCAGAGCCTACCACTGTCCATCAGACAAGGGAGGCACCTGTCGCTGATCTTTGGGACAAGGCCATGGAGGAGAAGCTCACAGTCCTGCACGAACATGAGGTCTTTGAACTTGTTGATCTCCCAACAGTTTGTAAGGTTGTTTCGGCTCGTTGGGTCCTTCGTCGCAAGCTGAAGCCTGATATCACTATTGACAAGTTTAAGGCCCGGCTCACCACCAAGGGATTCTGCAAGATTCCAAGCATCGACTTTGGTGGAAAATTTTGCCCCTATTGGACGGTACACCATGGCTCGAGCTCCCTGGAGCCTGGTCCCCTAGCATGATTGGGAACTGGAGCAGATGGGCGTCAACAATGCATGATGGGTGTCATGGGGGAGTGTTGGTTATTTCTGTCGAACACGCAAATGACCTCTTGACTGCATTCGTTCACACATACCATTACTCCAGGTGACCAAGGTGATATGACGCTCAAGGCACACACACTGTGGGTCACACATCATTGGCATCTCAGCCGAGTGCAAGATTGGCATGAGCTCAATCATGCTCAGTTCTACCAGAGAGCGTGCCTGTTGATTTTAGCATGAGCTGATTCGTTGTTGCATGGCTAAAACATGAGGAAGAATACTTGAGATGTGCATGCTCCCACATACGCTCGTGGTCCGTGTGGCTCCTTGATTGATTGGTATGCATGTTGTGCTAGTTGTGTAGCTTGTTACACTGGGTTGCTGATCTTGCGGGGCCACACTCTCGGTCGCTCCGAGGTGTGATAGACTACGGCGGCTTTTGCCAACCGGCTTGGTTCGACCCTGGGGTGTTGTGATTTGTGACGTTCTCATACAGTCTACTGTGACCACTCGGCCGTGTCCATACTCGTGCACATCCCTGAGGCGGGCCCTGGTGACACCGGTGCGACGACTGGCGTCGGACTACCAGCTTGGAGCCGGCCGACTACCGTTCTAGAGCCCCGGACACTGCCGGGACTCCCTGCTGTTCTCCTACAGCTTGCAGGAGTCTTTTTGGCGGACTGGCCATGAGCCTGATTTGCATGTTTTTTCATTGTGTGTCCACCGTTTGATGATGGATGCATGCATGTGACCAGTCGTAGCGTCCGTCTTGTGATCTTGCACGTCTAGGTTCAGACGGCATAGCATTCGTACATGTTTGCGCAGAGTTATGGCCAAAACAGTGGTTTTGGGCCAGTTTTAGGACAGCTCTTGGACCGTCGCGTGCAACAGCCGCTATGCGCCGCGGCAGGTATTTATGCCATGGACCTGTCATTTGTCATCTTTCTCTGCAAATGCTATTGAAGCAATCACACACTTTTCCTTGTGTCCCCTAGCCAAACTATTGCCGTTGTGTGCACGACCTGTGAATGTCGTCATCGTCTGATTAGGCACTGACGCCTGGTCAACGTGAGTGTTGCTAGGAAGCTTCCTTACATCTTCTCATGGTATGAAAGCACTGAGATACTTCTCACAGAGTTGCGCAGCAGAGACGCAGCAGAGCAGGAGTAGTGAGAGTCACCGCTGTAGCACATCCACAGGGGCCTGTCGAAGATAGTCGGTCGCTGTCGACGCAGCCCACACCCATCACGTGAGACCGTAGCAGTGGCATTGCCACCGTGCCAGCAACGGCATAGCAAAGCAACAACAGCAACAACGGCAGCAACTGCATCATAGCAACAGCTACAGCAGCGTGTGGCGGCTGCAGCAAGTGCAACCGCCGTCCGTAGCCGCAGCGGCGGTCGCAGTAACAGTAGCATAGCGGCAGCAGCGGTAGCAGCAGCAGAGTAGTAGCTACGGCGGCAACAGCAGCGTAGTAGCAGCTGTGATAGCAGCAGCAGAGCAGCAGTAGCTGCAACAATAGCAACGCAGCAATGGCAGCAGCAGTAGCACGCGGCGGCGGCAGCGAGCAGCAGCCGCAGCGCACAGCAGCAGCAGTGGCATTGCGCAACCGCTGTTACCACTGTTGGACATGCAGCCACGCAGATGCTACTACAACTGACAGCACAGCTGCAGCAGCAGCTGAGCAGAAGCTGCTACGTAGCTTCCGCGCAGCTTCCACATAGCCTCCGCATAGCGACTGCACGCTCGCGCAGAACCACGAGAAAGAAAAGGGGGAGATTCGAGCTGACGTCAGCATTTTTACTTGCTGACATCATCAGGTCATGCTGACGTCAGCAACCACATGCTGACATCAGCACCATACTTAGCCAAATTTTTGGCCGGACAGTGAAAATTTGTCAGCGTCTCAACTCCTCGAGAAACGCTAACGCTTTTGCAATCTGACAAACCTGTCCTGTCGACCCATACTGAGATGCGACATGAACTCGTCTCACAAGGCGAAGGGGACAGGTGATCCCTTCTCCTCTTCTTCTGGGGTCCCGAGCCCATGCTCGCAGGCCATTGAGGACCAGCGGAGCCAAGAGGATGAGATGCGTCGCCTATAGCGGGAGTAGACTGATGCCATCCTCGCGCTGACTCAGCTTCTGCGTGCCCAGTCCACAGTCCCACGGCAGGTTTCCGAGGGAGCTGCAGGCGTCGCGGTCTCTACACAACAGTCGGCTCAAGCACCCGTGACAGGAGCTAGACCTGATCCACCACCTCCCGACCTCCTGGATGATGATCCATTCATGCCGAGCATGACAGGCGACTCCCCGGATCATGAGATTCGAGTTCTTCAGGAGCGCCTCCGTCAGCTGCATACGGGCACCAGATCTCCTCGTTTTCCTCCGATACGATCGTCACACGACTATCCCGGTGACTATCCCCTTCCAAGAGTCTTCCCCGTCCCTCGTCCTCCTCGGCCTCCGGTTGCTCTCCCCACGGAGCGGCAACCCAAGGACTTTGAGACACCACCTCTACGGTGCACCAATGAGGACGGCTTTGACTGCTGGGAGATCCTCTTTCAGGTTTGGGCTACTTAAGAGGGAGTGTGGCCCTACTACCACAGCCCGTATCAGCCTATAGACCCAGTATAGTTGCTGACAGCAGCTAAGGCGATGCGTGGACTCCTCTATGCCATGCTACGTGATACCGTCGTCGATTTCCGCCCCTTCCTTGGCGAGGCCGGCACAGGCACCGGTGCCGATCCATGCGGAGGTTGGGATCTGGCCTTATCCCAGCTGGCCGCAGAGACGCACGCCACTCGTGTAGCAAACATTCGTGCCTTCCACTCTCTCCGTCAGGGGCCTGCAGAGCCTGCAGCCGATTACTGGCGACGCGCCATGCGCATCTACACGCGCCTTGGGACCTTAGGAGGCACACAGTTGTGGACGCTCCGTACGATGATGCTCGGAGTTCGCCTTGAGTGCAATGACATCTTCACACAATACAGCGACGCTATCCTCGAGCCCTTTTCAACCACTGTGCAGCTTCTCCCCTGGGTGCATCAGCTCTTCGTCCAGGTGACTTCAGCCCACGAGGCAGCTGTGGCCCATCAGGAGACCTCTCTTGCTGTAACAGTCGTCGTATCACCACCATCTTCCCTCCTGCAGCCTCCTTCTTCATCCTCCATCACTTCCTCACCTTCCTCCTTCTCTTCGGCCCCGTCCACACCCACTCAGACACAAGGTGTTGCAGCAACACTTCAGGGGAAGAAGAATAAGGGGAAGCGTGGATCAGGTCAGCAGCAGTCACAGCAGCAGTCGTCATCCAGTGGAAGCAGTGGACGTTCTGTTCACTGCTACAACTGTGGAGGCGCCCATCGCTACACCCAAGTGCCAGCAACCGCTCGACTGGGTGCAGATTACTCATGGGCTTCAGGCTGCACACCCCCTCTATTCCACGTCCAGCACGTCATCCTCGCCATCCTCTGGACGCTTGACGGCCACGACTGCAACTGTTTCCGCTTCCTCACCGGCGAGTAGCAGTGATCCGGACCCACGAGACCGCACCATCACTGCTCTCCCACACCTTCTAGCACTCCACTTTCAGGGAGGTGCGAGTGTGTTGTCATCGTCGGGTGGTCCACAGACTGTATGTCCGTCTGTTTCTATGGCTCGTGATGACGCATGTGGGGGAGCACAGTTAGCATGTGATGATGATGGGCCTGATTGTACCGATTGGGTTCATGAGTCTCATCTTTGTGCCCTGCGTTGTTCCTCCCCACTGACGGCTCAGTGTCCCTCTGATGTCGAGTGTCCCATTGCCCATTGTACAGTGACGTCCACCAGTCGTGATTCCAGTGGCACTTGGATCATCGATTCTGGTGCCACTCATCACATGACGTGTCGTCGTAGTGATTTTGTTGTTCTCGGTCCTGTCATGTCTGTCTGTTCTGTCCGTACAGGCTCTAGTCATTCCTTGCCAGTCCATGGTGTTGGGATTGTATGTTTCGACGGTCCGTCTCGCCCCTTATACCTTTCTGACGTGTTGTTTGTGCCTGATCTTGAGCTCACCCTGCTTTCTGTGTGCGCCTGCACACTGATGGGTCTCTCTATGGAGCATACCGCATACTCAGCGACTTAGAGGGCTACTGACACTCGCAGCATTGTCCTTCGTGCCTCAACCATAGATGATCTGTATCGCGTCTCTCGGACCTCCTCCCCTTGCTCTCCTTCCTCCTCTGGTTGGGTCTTTGTCACCGGTGTTTTGTCTCCGGAACACCAGTGGTTGCTTCATCGCCGTCTGTGTCACGTGGGCTCCGATACTGTGTCGAAGCTCATTCCGACACAGCCAGCTCTCGGTCTTGACGCTGTTTCTTTCGAGAAGCCACCCAAGACCAACTGTCTCTTTTGCGCTCATGGGAAGATGCACTGATGCACCTACCCTGACTCTCATTCCCGAGCGCTTCGGCCTCTCGAGCTAGTTCACTCAGACCTTCTCGGTCCTCTTCCGGTCGAGTCCCTATCTGATCGGGGCCGGTATGTTCTGACTCTGACTGATGACTTTACTCGGATGCGGTGGGTCTACAGTCTGCGTTAGAAGAGCGACGCCGCCCTTGCGGTGCGACTCTTGCTAGTGATGGCTGAGCGTCAGTCACGTCACACGCTACATACATTTCCGCTTGGATCGCGGTAGTGAGTTTGTTGGCGAGATGGACGAATTCTTTGCTAAGCACGATATTTTTCATCACGTCTCCGCTCCTGCTACCCCTCAGCAAAACGGTGTTTTCGAGCGCTGGAACCGCATCATGGAGGATGCAGTTCACGCTATGCGGTATGAGTGCGGTCTCCCTCAGTCCATTGTCTTTGAGGGTTTCGCCTACATGACTTGGATCTGGAACCGCCTCCCGCACGGTCCGCTTCCTGACCATGTTACACCGTATGAGCTCTGGTTTGGACACCGTGCTGACCTTCGTCTCGCTCACGTCAGGGGATCCCTGGCCTTCGTGTGGTACAGCGAGGACCAGCAGGGGTCCAAGGTCTCACCTCAGGGCTACTTGTGTGCCTTCGTAGGCATTTCCCCGCGGTCGAAGGCTTGGCGCTTCTGGGACCCTATTCATCGTCGCGTCATTGAGTCACGCGACGCGCTCTTTTTCGAGTCTCTCACCTACCGTGACCTGAATTCGATCACGGCACTCTCTGCCACACATGATCCTACCTGTGAGGGTTCTCGGTGGATGGGGGAGACATCTACGCCAGGGAGCACCTCTCGCCATGCTTATGTGTCCGTTCGAGCCCCCTTCACCTCTCGGTCACCGGCCCTTGATGACCCGGCGATCATCGTCGTCGGTCCAGAGACCTCGCCCATACAGCATGTTTCACGCCCCACAGGTGCCCCTGCTTCTGTTCCAGCGCCCAGTTCTGTGCCAGTACATACGTCTGCTGGCACTCTTGTTTCTGTGTCTGGTCCAGTTTCGCCTACTCTTGTACCCGCGTCTGCTGCCACTCCTGCCTCTGTGTCTGGTCCGGTCTTGCCTGTTCCTGCTATCACACCCAGTCCCGTATCCCCCGCACATGCATCTCCTCGCACGGCATCACCGGCTGCCTTGCCTCAGCCCCCACCAGCTGTGGTCGTGCCTGTCCCTGAGCCTGAGGTGCGCCCCTCGAGCTCAGGTTACTCCCGTGAGCCGGGTGGCCATCTTTGACCACTGGATTCCGGAGCTCAGCGAGCGTCGGGCCCCGCACCCAGGCGCCCCTCTCGTAGCATCGAGAGTGGTGACCCTGACACAAAGGCCCTAGGCTTGAGTGTCTGCACTGAGCTCACAAAGGTACATCCAGCGTGCCCCGTAGGGCATGATCTTGTCAATCACGAGTTCCATATCGCTTGTGATGGAGCAGCTGATCTTGTGGTCGTCAGGCCTAGCACCGAGGCGTGTGTCCTTGCCATGCAGAGCTCTCCCTCTATGGCGCCCGACCCGAGCACCCTGAGGGAAGCTCTCTCACCACAGGATGGTGACGCTTGGTGCGCTCCTTGCGAGGATGAGCTTCGCGCTATCCGAGAGCATAGAGTCTACGAGCTTGTCGACCTTCCGCCTCGGAGGAAGGCTATTCAGGTCAAGTGGGTCTTTCGCAAGAAAGTGAAGCCGGATGGCTCACTGGAACACTACAAGGCCCGCTTGGTCGTTAAGGGGCACTCTCAAATTGAGGGCGTCGATTACACTGACACTTTTGCCCCTGTCGGCCGCATGACCTCAACTCGAGCTCTGTTCGGTGTAGTGGCTTAGTATGACTGGGGACTACACCAGATGGACGTGAACAATGTGTTCCTCCATGGCTCTCAGGATGAGGAGATTTACGTGGCTCAGCCACCAGGCTCTGAGGACGGTGACAAGGTCTGGCGCTTGCGCAAGTCCTTGTATGGCCTCAAGCAGTCTCCGCGGTGTTGGAACCGGGAGATCACCGGCAGTTTGACTCGTGCGAGATATGTACAAAGCGAGACTGATCCCTCTCTCTTCATCCTACCAACACCCAAATAGTTCACCGCCATCCTGGTCTATGTCGATGACCTTCTGATCGCGTCTTCGTCCCTGGAGGCCATGAATGAGGCCAAGGCTGTCCTTCAGACTGCCTACAGGATGAAGGACCTTGGTCTTGCATCGGCGTTTCTTGGTATGGAGATCGTGCGAGATCGCAGGCGTCGGACACTGTTGCTGCATCAGGCCGGATACACACGAGTCATGGGGGAGCGTTTCAGCGATCTCCTTGGTGTAGTGCCCACCGCTTCCACACCTCTTACACCCGATGGGCAGGATGCCCTGAAGGTGGATGATCCCACACGTGACCCTGTACCTCCGTCTCATCGGATCTCCGATGTACCTCGCCACTACCACACGTCTTAACATCGCTTTCGCTGTCAACCTCCTCGCTCAGTTCTCGTAGGCTCCACGTGCCAGAGCCATTCACGAGGCTATGGGAGTGGTGCGGTACGTGGTCTCCACGCCGTACCTCGGACTCTACTTTCGTCGGCAGTGTTCGATGATCTGTGACGGCTACACTGACAGCGACTGGGCCTGGAGCCCAGATGGACGCATTCGTACTGGCTACGTGTTCCTGCTCGGCGGTACCGCTCTGTCTTGGCGTAGCGAGAAGCAGGGCTGCATTGCACGTAGCTCGTCGGAGGCAGAGTACATTGCTTAGGGCGCAGGGGCTGCTAATGCGGCATGGCAGCAGCGCCTGTTTCTTGAGCTTGGTCAGTCAGTACCGGCCATTGTGCTTCGTTTCGACAACCAGAGTGCTCTCGCCAGAGTACTCCGGTGTCTTTCACGCTCGCACGAAGCACATTACGATTGAGTCTCACTTTGTGCGTGATCTGGTAGAGCGACACGTGATCTTCGTCATGTGGGTTGGCACTGACATGCAGCGTGCTGATTTCTTGACAAAGGCACTAGCTCGCAGAAAGTTCCTGGTGGCCACTCGTTCTGTTGGGCTTCGCCCCATGCCTGAGGGTGGTTGAGTGTGGGATCTATGTCCGTGTCCCATCTGTTTTGCACTCACCATTGTACTTGTCCCAGTGCTGCACGTGTATGGACATGCGTACCATCAGGTCATGAGGGAGTGTTGTGATTTGTGACGTTCTTGTACAGTCTATTGTGACCACTCGGTCGTGTCCATACTCGTGCAGATCCCTATGGCGGGCCCTGGTGACACCGGTGCGACGACTGGCGGCGGACTACCAGCTTGGAGCCGGCCGACTGCCGTTCCAGAGCCCCGGACACTGCCGAGACCCCCTGGTGTTTTTTTCTGTAGCTTGCAGGAGTCTTTTCGGCGGACTGGCCATGAGCCCGATTTGCATGTTTTTTCATTGCATGTCCACCATTTGATGATGGATGCATGATGTGACTAGTTGTAGCGTCCGTCTTGTAATCTTGCACGTCTAGGTTCAGACGGCGTAGCATTCTGACATGTGTGCGCAGAGTTATGGCCAAAACAGTGGTTTTGTGCCGGTTTTATGACAGCTCTTGGACCGCCACGTGCGATACCTGCTATACGCCGCGGCAGGTATTTATGCCATGGACCTGTCATTTGTCATCTCTCTCTGCAAATGCTATTGAAGCATTCAGACACTTTGTCTTATGTCCACTAGCGAAACTCTTGCCGTTGTGTGCACGACTTGTGACTGTCGTCACGGTCTGATTAGGCACTGACGCCTGGTCAACGGGAGTGTTGCTAGGAAGCTTCCTTGCATCTTCTCATGGGGTGGTGGCCGGGCCCCACATCGAGCCACTCGTGTGGGTGGCCCGGTCAACCGGCTGCTAAGAGCTCGCTTGCTCGTGACTCTTTTCAACTTGTCTTTCGCCGTTCTTAGGACTTTCAATTACTCCTCGCTCCACCCGTCGCCATGGATGTTGGGTGAATGTTCCTTGCATGGTAGAGAGGGTGTCTTGCCGCTACCTACACATGTGAAACTTGCCACTTGCTTGGTGCATGCGAACAGACTTATCATTGTTGCCTCACAAGCACCGTTTTTCCTTGTTCCAATCATGTATGTGCCACGGCTACCCCCTCATAATTGTGATCGTCTGCCTCTCACATTCGAATTCACAATAGTTCACACAAGGAAAAAGGACAACAGCGATGCCGCAAGGCATGTTACACCAGAACTCTTCCAAAACATATTCTATGCAGATGATGACAACGGGTCATGCCGAGTCCCCACTTTAAAACCTGGCCACGAAAACTGAACATACCCTTTCTTGTCCTCCGGACAACAATGCCACCAACCATTGACATGTGTTAATCCTGATGGGTCATCGTATATTGGCGTCACACCGTGGGGCATTGGTTGATTAAGATATCAGGGACTGAACATGGTTCATCCAAATCTCACACAGAGGGGTATGAATGACTTCAGTACCTCGAAACTACCGAGCCACACCAGAAACATTATTCCCCGCCATGCGCTACACGTTGAAAGGTACAAAGGCACGAGGAGGGGTAAACCCCTCCTACCCCTTCCACAAACAGAGAAACCTCCTATGCCTCCAACGTCGCCATTTCCTAGGGAATAATAATGGAACCCCCTTCACGACTGCAAGCCACATACAACCCAGTTCGACCTCCTGCATACACCTCAGTTCTGTCACCTAGCCCAAGCTTCTTTCCCCTTGTCCTCGGAGCACGGAGTGAGCAACCGGCAGCAGCACGTGGTGGTGTTGCTCTCCATGGTCACGGTGGTGCTGCATGCCGTCGCTGAGACTGGACGGTGTGGACGCGGGAGTCGAACACGAGCCCTCCAGCGGTCCCTCCTCGGTCCCTGTGCGGCTCACCGCGGCGCTCGTCCCCATCGCGTGCCCAGCTGCCGCCGCCGCCGTGGCCGTGGAGCTGTGATGCGTGAGACCCGTCGTCGTCGTCCGGCTGGCAGGGTCGGTGGCGCTGAGGAGGCTGCTGCTGCTGGAGCTGAATATGGACGAAAGGGAGCCCTCTTGAGGGGGGAGCACGGGGCTACCTGCCACCACGCGAGCAAACAGTCAGCACGTGCACGTGTGTGCACGTGTGTGCACGTGTGTGCACGTGTGTGCACGTGTGTGCACGTGTGTGCACGTGTGTGCACGTGTGTGCACGTGTGTGCACGTATGTGCACGTGTGTGCACGTGTGTGCACGTGTGTGCACTGCCATTGGAATCAGAAATGAGAGGGGCAACGAACGTGAGGTTGCCGAAAGCGTTGGCTGTGAAAGGGAGAAGGGGTGTGTACAAAGACA
>SZWC01029857.1:0-21114 GCA_023375785.1 Penium margaritaceum | reverse complement strand
CTCCCCATCCCCCTCCCCCTCCCCCGCCGCCGCCACAACCCGCCGCTGCATGCTGCTCGAAACACAGTGGCACCGTGCCCCTGTGCCCGACTGCTTTGTTGCTTGTCCTTTCTGCTCAATCTAACCATTTCTCATTGCTTCTGCGCTTTTGCCATACAGGGTGAGGGGGATGTGGGCCCCACTACTCGGGAGCTACTGCAGACGGCGGTGAGAGACATCCAGGCGTGAACGATGTCGTGAGAGAGAAAGAGAGAGAGAAAGAGAGAGAAAGAGAGAGAAAGAGAGAGAGCCTGCATGTCTCTCACCTGGCAGCAGCAGTGATGTGCGAGAGAAAGTGAGAGCCTCTCAGGTTGGCGTCACGCGGTGGATCAGCTGAAGAGGTCGACATTGCCCAATGCCAGCAGCAGTAGCCTCCAGCAGCAGCAGCACCAGCACCAGCAGAAGCACCAACAGCATCAGCAGGGCAGCGATGGTGAACGATGGACCCCTGGGCTCCTCTGCCAACACGCTTTGGTCGGGAAGGCAAGAAAAGTACATCCTCTCCCTCCCTCTCTCCCTCCAACGACGAATGCGAATCTGGAACTTTTAGGGCTCGGCAATGGTCACGAGGTGTGGGGAGACAATGGGGGTTGGCAGGGAAGTCACAAGCCCTCAGGCTCTGGCATGCTCGGAGGTCTACTTGATGAATCCGCACAAAAGTGCATGCTCCGCTCTGCATGGCAAAAGCTGCCCCGCCGATTCTGGCCCATCATTAGGGCAGCAAATTGGACGTGGCTCAACATTAGGAAAGGTCCATTAACCCTTTCCACTCCCGTTAGCCCTCGCCACCCCAGAAACCTTTCATTAGCATCTGCATGGGAACTCACCGAGCAGGTAGTCCCGTTTTTTCGCATTGCTGTGTTCCGCTTGCACCGTGCATGTAAGTACTGAGATGGGGAAGAAGGAAAACTGAGACAGCAGCCTAGCTGCAGACTGTCAAAATCTGTCTCATCGCTTCACTAGCTTTCTACGGAATGCATCCTCGCTAGCTCTGATGGGAGATCTGACTATGCAGTTGGGGTTGGAATACTCCCATGACATGATATGTTTTGCATGAGTATGTTCCCTTTCGGTGCCATGGCTTGCTTGTGCATGTCAGTGTAGGCATGTTGCAAAAGCAGTGATGGACTGTGGTGTGGGCTGTACGTGTGGGGTAAGAAGGGGGGAGTACTTTGCAAGGACGTGGGTGCAGACACACAATTGGACATCCGCTGCTGTCTGCTTGTGTCACCGACAGCGGCCTCTCATGAACATTATGGGTTGACAGCCATACTACCTAACTTCCAATTTTCTGTGTTGCAATTAGCCGTGTAACCTATTCATGTGAACAACCAGTCCCATTGTCAGATAGCTTGGACGTTGTGCCGAATTTGTTACATCATGTTGTGAAATGAGAAAAAACCCACATTCCCAGCAGGAGACCATAACAGTCCCCCCATGAGCAGGACAAAAAGTGGTGGTGGTTTGACAGAGCAGCCTGAGCTGCGAGGTGATGCCCTCGCTGCTCACCCCAGATCTTATCTTTCTTGTCTTTTTTGTGCGACTCTCACACTTGCACTGGAGGAGAATGCCTCCAGCAAGGGTGTGAGGAGCGGGGCCAACGCCATGTTTGAAGTAAAAGGAGTTCCTTCACAGCTACAAGACCAGGCGGATGAGGGAAAGGGCAAGGAGAGGGAAGGGATAGGTTTTCAGATTCCTTGAAACGCACGAGGCTGGATCAGCCACTGAACCTATGTTGAATCAGTCCAAACTGAATCGATGTGGATGCCACTGCTAGCCCCACCTCTCGCTCACCACTCACTAGAGAGCAGCAGCAGGGCCAACAGCGTCGGCATCAGCACTTGTAGGTCACAAAATGCATCCATGGTGCCAGACCTGGCTTTCAGATCTCTCATTCTCAGAGTAAGGAAGGACACGACCAGCCGGTCCAATGGGCTGGGAGGAACCTCCCAAAGACAAACTGGAGGGTTTCGAGATCGCCTGGCGCAGCTTCCAGGATGCTTCCACTGGCCACCGCACCAAGTGCAAGGCCACCGCCACCGACAGGAATATCGAGGGCTGGAGACAGAGGTGGAGATGCTCGCTGTCCAAGCGACTGGTGGTGGTGGTGGCCAACCCTCACCCTTCCATGGTCCTCCAGGGAGTGCTCTCTGAGTGCGTCCGTGCATCCATGGCTTTTGATTGCGCCGCTCATCCCTCGCACCATACGCGCCGCCTGCCTCTCTCGGATCTTGACCACTTGCTCCATCGCGGAAAGAACTAGAGAATCCTCGTCCTGACTGCTGCCCCTACCTCCGTGTTTGTCTTCGCGAGTTCTATTTGTGAGGATGCCTGCTGCTGCTACCCCTCCCCCCTCTCCACCTTCTCCCTCCTGAAATCTGCACTCAAGATCCTGACCTTCTGCTGCTGCTGCTGATCTTGCTTCCCTCGACCTCCCTTGCGGGAGGAGCTCAGGAGGAACATCCCATCGCTCGTCCGCTTCTCGGGAAAGTCTGAGAGCCGCCGCACACTGCGTGAGGGCACGGGCGCCACCTGCTCCGCGGCGACCGGAATCTGTGAGGGAGGTTTGAGCTAAGGAGGGGCTGCCAACGGCTCTGCTGCTCTCGCCTACTGCAGCAGCAGCCGAGTACTCCGCCGAGGTGAACGCAACAGCAGCTTTCGAGGAAGGCTTGGCAGAGAGGGTGCTGCTGCTGCTGCTGCTGGTCGTGTGAGGGATGGTGGAGAAGTCTTGGAGGAAGGAGGGAGAGTCCCACCTCTGCTCGCATGCTCGGCGCTTGGACGAGGGGAGGGGGTAAGGGAAGGGAAAGGAAGGTGGGTGCACGGGCGGCTGGCCGAGGATAGAAGAAAAGATGGGTGGAGCGGATGTAGCGGCAGATTTTGATTTTGCTGCTGCTGCTCCAGTGTGCCTTGATGATCCTGCTCGACCTGCTTGGCCGCCGCCTTGCATGGTTGCTGCTGCTGCTGCTAAGGGAGATGGCGCAGCAAGGGGGATCGCTCCAGCAGTCGCCAGCTGAGGCGGAGGTGGAGTGTGCGCGCGCCTCTTCATTCCTGTTCCTGTTATGCCTCTGCTACTGCTGCTGCGGATGCTGCTGCTGCTGCTGCTGCCGCCGCCACTGCTGCTGCTGCTACTGCTGCTGCTGCTGCTTCTGCTGCTGCTGCTGGCGTTTAGAATGAAGCTGGAAGATGTGCTGCAGCTGTTGCCGCTCCCGCCACTTTCAACTTTATCGCCGCGGCTGCTTACTCACCGCCGATGTTGCAGCTGCTGGTCACAGCATAAGAGCCGTTTGAGACGGCTATTCGTCTTGGTGTACTCGAGGTAGCGGTCGTGGGGCGTCTCGGCCCCCATTGGCGTCGGCGGGTTTCAGGCTGCAAAGAAAGAGGGCGAACAAGGGAAAATTTATTCGGGAGATTTGGGGCTGGGTCCAGACTCGCCGGACTCGGCCACGGCCGACAAGGCGCGGGCGGCAAAGTCGGATTTGCGAGCTGACCTGGCGTTGCAAGAAGATTGCGACCTCATGTAACGAGCACGAAAATGAAAACCACCACCACAGATCTACCGCAACGGCAGGTCTGCGGCAGACGGATGGGGGAAATAACATAAGGAATCTGGAAATGAAAATGATTATACTTTGATTGTAGCAATCAAAACATTTAGGCCTTTGTATAACAACAACAAAAAATTGGATGGTCAAGGTTCTAAGTGCTTGAAAAGTGCAACACGAAAAAATTTGTCATTTCAATAGAACATTAGAAAACTGTTCAATGAATTTATCAATTTCCCCTCTATCTCAAGTCACACAACATGAATCCTCTTTCTCTACAATTCCAATATTCTTGAACTTGTCTCCTCCAAACCAACCATACAAGGCCAAAACATTAAATACACCTTCTCATACAAAGCATCCACCATCACAATCAGAGGAGTATATGTGCCCCTAGAATTACGGAAGACGAAGAAGTTCTAAGTCGACCGACACCTTTCTGTAATTGAACATCCCGCAAACTTCCTCACTACGGACTTTAAATCTACCCTCAAAACTTTTGAACGAACCCCTTCTATATGGCCAAAAAACCATTTCCTTCTATAGAATACCCTAGATGAACAGAAGAATACACCACACCATAGCCGAATTCAAATGCCGCTGCAGTAATCATGAATGTGCCTCCAAAATCACACAATTCTATCACTTCAAAACACATTCATTACTTTTACAACATTATTGGCATGTACCCATTACTTCCCTCCATTTAAACCACATTTTCACCCACAACATCACATTCCACGACACCTCCAATGATGAACGATGCCGAGGCACATAGAAACTAAACACTTGCCTCCTCTCCCAACCCTTTGCCTAAAACAATCCTAAAACATAAGTAGGCCCATACTAGATTTAACACAAGGCATGGTTCAAAATGAATTAGTTGCCAAATGCATCCAAAAGACAAAAACAAAATGCACGAATCACAAAAATTCACAAATAAATCAACTCTCTTCAACAAAACATGTGTCTCCAACCACACAATCAACAAATCCAAGAAGATTTCTGCTCTTTGTAACAGGAGATATCAAAATACACCCTCATTGACACCAAACTCAACCGCCATCACACTCACATCTCCTATAATAAAAATAGAAAACAACCTTCCAAAGTACGTGCAAACCTCATCAAGCGACATCAAATGACAAGAAGAATCCATGAGTTATGCAACGATGATATGCCAGCAACATCTCAACTTAATGGCATGATAATTATGGGAACTTCATTCTTATCTCACCTCTCCACCCAACCTAACAACAATAGAAAAAACCCCTGAAACTCCATCCTCAACCCTGCATTCCACATCACCTTAGTTACATCCTCTCTAATCCCATTACACTAGAGGAAATTCATACAAAAATGAACTCCCTTGCAAAAAAACACACATTCCCTAGCCAAGATGGTTTCTTAATACATTCTACAAAACGGCACTAAAACACGAAACAGATGCACTTCTTCTATACCTTAACCACATTCTCATAGAACCTGCGAAACATCCTAAATTCATGGCCTCCATAACTTGCCTCCATTTATGAAAAGGAGACTCTAAACTCATGAAAAACAACCAACCAATCCTTCTCCTAAAAATAACTACAAAAATCTGAAACAATATCGTAGCTCGCCTACGCCATGCCCTCCTCTACATTATTAGCCCAGGAAAAAATGCATTTCTCCACGATTTTAACGTCAGACACAATATCCCACATTTTAAACTGTGGGAAAAACAATGGACTATACAATCACCTTTATCCTTGTTGACTCTGAAAGGTCATATGACACCCTCTACTGCCCAAAATTTACCGTATAATGGGACACATGGGCTTTTTACCTTTCTTTGCCACGTGGATACACGGAAATATGGTTCATCATATGCAATTACTTCACTTTTTAATGTATGTACAATGCAACATGTTGAAACAAATTTTCTTGGAAACTTGGTTGTTGATGATTAAATGTGTGTTCAATCATGTATTGATGTATAAAAACCTTAAATCATATGTAAAACATGATTGAAACGTATTGTATAGAATCTCTCTTAAAATTCTTCAATTGGGCAAATGGATAAAAAATGTTCTTGTAAGAGTTGAAACACTTGATGTTTTTCTACTAGTTTTCACTAAGACTTTCTAGAACCTTCATCATAACATTACAATTTGAAAGGATAAACTTGATGCATTAAGAAAACACCACATTTTGATGTTGGTTGCCCATTCTTGCCTTTGGCAATAGGAGTCACCCCACTCACCCCAACCTACAACACCAATGGCAAACGTATATTGGGATGTGTACGTGTTAGAAGCATACACAAATGCATGTGAAAAGTATCTGATATGCAAGTTCCTTGTCAATTCTCTCTTGCAAATACATTTGTGTATATGTTGGGAATCCCACTCTAATACATCCCAAAATTCATTTTTTGGATGCATTATTGCATTGGGGGGGGGGGGGTTAGTAAAAAACACTTTGGCACCTTCTGTGGCTGCCCCCCTCCCCCCACACCAAGATTGTATTCACCCCTTACAAAAATTCTAGTCAGAAAAATGGACATCTTTTCATGTTAGCGAAAACAATAAACAGGAAACAATAAACATTTAGCTTAAGAAACAACATTACCATCCCCACCAAGTGTAATCTAAGAAACTCTTGCACCCTTCAAGCCACGTATCAAATTCTCTTTGCCTCCCTCCTCAAACCTCTTATATAGTAAGCCAAATTCATGCAAAGTACCCTCCATAATCATCCCATATAATACATGCACAAACTTCTTGAATCAACCCTTCTTTGCCTTAGACACAAAAACCTTTCCATAAGAGACACCATCCATTCCATACAAGTCGGCGATTGACATCATTTTCTTCCACCACCATCTTTTACACTATGCCCTTTGTAAAACAACAACACAAATGCAATCAAACATGCTTTCAACAATTGCCCAAATATCTAAGTAACCATCCTCAATCTACCTAAGAGTATTCACCTGAATCTGAACATAACCATTAAAGATGCATTTCACTTTGACGACACAAACAAGTGTCTCCTATGGTGGCAATCACAACGACCACTAACGTTTTTTAAAATGTGGATGATTCACTGCAAAATCTCACCAAAATAAAAACACAACCCTTGGATTATTCATGCCTAAAAGATACAAAGAATTCTAACTATGAGGGTTAAATCTATACATGTGTCATACCTTGCACATATGAACAAATCGTAGTATAAACCTAATACTGTCCCATCTCTCCAAACTTAAAGCATTATGAAAAGTTGACTAGAGATGAACCTAGCTACACATTGTCATTTTGCCAAAGTCATGGTGTATCTGGACCCAACAATCTCCTTTACCTTACAGGGTCTAGCATTTCCACAAGTTTCTTAGAGAGTAACTGAGGAACACATAAAACAATGGGAAAATGGGTTTGAAATTTGCCTTACATAGTGAGTTACTATGTTCAAATCCTAGAAATCTCAGAGGCAAAGTACTTGGGGAACCTACCAAACATGCTCCCACTTCTCATATGGGGTCAAGCGGTGCTGTAAGTCACCTCTACAAGAAGCCAATCAGGTTACCACTAGACAAGGTCACATTTTTGAAAAACAAAGGTGCCTGCATTTTAGCCTACCTTTATGGTAAGTTGTAGCTGCTAGATCCCTTGATGGTTTTTCCATGTTCATGCAGAAACGGACTACTACATTTTCAAGGAAAAAAAATGAGGTACATGAATTTCAACTTCTTCAAAGGCATCGACGAATGAAACTGATGTACAACATAACCCTCTTCTTGTAAATGGCTGGCTATTTAGCCAACCAAAATTTTGCAAAACAATTCTTTTGACACCATGTTAATGTTTACCACGACCATACACTAAGATGACCGGGTCTGAATACAGTTACCACAATTCACGCATGCTCCCACATGTTGGAGTATTTTGTTGCACATTGAATAAATGCACAATTTCCGGTCCCCATTCTCTCGTCTTTAGATATACATGCAATGGGAGCATCTGCATCTAAATCCACGTAAGGATTTCCAACTGGCCACCTATTCTTTCCTTGAAGAAGTTAAACAATGCCTGACCAGATGGTTGGTGGTCTACCTTGATGTTTTACAAGACATTAGATGTGTGTTTGACTTAAATGTCAAACACAGACGTTTCTGAATGGACTAGTAAGAGGAGAAACAACATACATTTGCAAATCTGAGACATGATTTTTCATAGACAGGTAAATTGGAGGAAAGAAATTGATAGGTGATTTGCGGGTACATATGTGTGGGTCAAAGGTAGTATGCAGCAGAGCAATCATACATCTCAAGGAAAGGACACATGTAATCCGGTTATGTAAATGATTTTCCTTCACTTTTACGTTTAAAAAATGTTAACATATGTGAAGCAACATGTAAACAAATTGAGGCATGGTCAAGGTGCAAAGTTCTAGAGAAATGAAACACATGCAATTCTTTGATTTCATAGGCACATTCACAAAACTTATATGATTAATTACGCAGTCTGAAAAATGAGAATGTATTTTACTAATAGAACATAATTCATGATTCATAATTAAATTGAAAGCAATGATATTGTTCATGATGCAAAAGTCCATGTTTCCTATACTTGTTTTACATGTCCTGTTTTTTTACATTTGTGAATTTCATGTCTTTTCTCTGAGTGTCCTTTCATTTTGTTATGTTAGCTTTGAAGATATTTCTCTTGCTATATACACAAGGAGAATTAATCATGTGAAAAGCACTTTAATTAGTCTAAAAAAACTGATTTTTTCATGGGTCCATATTGGTATCAGGAAGTTTAACAGAGTGGATGGCATATACTTATTGAGGATCCAAACAACAAATGAATTCATAATCTATGGTATGGGGTCTAGTCGCATTGATACAAATGAAAACATTGTAACAAAAGAGGTGTACCCAATGTAGTAGACACTGTTTGGTTTCAACACAAACAAGATTTTGAAACGATTGTGAAAATGGAAGGGTACAACAAGTAATTGCCCACTTTTGACTAAGTTGCTCAAACTTCAATGCACACACTTCATACATTTTATGATTCTCTCCATTTATATGAGACGTTTCGAGCCTATTTAAACATTTTTTGCAACTTCATTTGCATCATCTCTAATCCTCATTCACTTGTTTTGTCATCGTTACAACCTTTCACGGTTGTTTTTTAACAATGGAGATTTAGCATGGGTGTGTGTAAGTTTTGTGAAGGGAAAGTATACTTCATTCTAAAACTATTGAAGACATGCAGTAGAAGACGCCTCAGCAAAATTAACCAAAGTACAAATTCAGGTTATCATCATTTTGAAGAAAAAAAAAGATTAGAGATACGTCACAACTAGTGAATGATTCTTGTACATACACGTGCAAACTATGCACTTAAATGACTGTATGGTATTACGTGTACAAGCATGCATCTTCACACTTTCTTAAACAACAAAATTCCTCATCCGCTAACAAGTGTGTTATATGATCATCCTGAACAACATTTTTGTTCAGTTGAACATATGTTATCTGTTCATTTATAGCCCTCTACATTTTGAGTTATTGCAACTTTTATGTCTATCTCACACATATATCCTGTCTCCTCCTTGCTTTTCCGATGAGTTTGGGAACGTTAACATGCCTTCTTGAGAAATTCTTTTGAACCTCTAAAAGATAATAGAACCCACAAAACATAATATGTTACAAACCATAGCAAGAAAATCTCTATGGGCACATGCTATAAGGATGGGGATCATCAAGGGAAAATCACATAGAAAGCATGTTTAAGCACATTACCTACTAAGTGAAAACTTTGCAATGTGACCCATCAAAGGTTTTTCTTACAGTGCACCGTTGTGGGTCACCAAGTCTAGCTCCAAAAACCCCATTTCATACGTGACTTCATGGACTATGGCATGTTCTCACAAGAATTCCTCCTATTCTTGATGCCTTGCTCTCCTAGTTTCCTTGTCTAAGACGTATTCTTTGTTTGATGGATTCTAGTTTCACAGAAAAAAATGTCATGGTTTTGTTAACGCATGTTTCGTAAACATTTGATACGTACCCTAGCTTTTCATGCTCATTTCTTAGGTATGCTATTTTGTTTTCATATGTTTCATTTCACAAGTCATTTGAAACAAGTATTCAACTCGGTTTCTTTCATTGATGTGTTCTTCACATTCGTAACATAATGCTATAGGGAAAGAAGGGTCATATCCCTAGTTTGTAATAAAAGAAGCTACTTTGTGATTACATGAAAAGGTAGGGAAAAGATTACAAATAACAAACATGATTTTTCGCAATGCTCTACGGACGTAATTGATCGAATTGTTTTTTGGGGAAAGAACCTAAAAGACGTTGATGTTGTGCCTATCCCCATGCTTAGAAGTAGTATACAAAACATCTTCAAGAATAAGACCGGTTGTGGAATGTACATTCATGTTATAGAACATGACGTCAATACTTAGAGGACTAAAAGAGGTCATTAAATGAATAAAGGATTGATGAAATGGAATATTCATTTAACTTCATTTTTATGCACCAAGGAAACTTTTAAGATTTGCCAAAGATGGATACGTGAAACCGGACCAAAATGTGGAAGGGCAAGGCGTTGATGAAGAAAAATGAAACATCTGTTGGAATTTGTAGATCACTTGGAGAAGTGTATGAAGAGTTCTGTGAACAAGATATAGGGATGTAGGCAAAAGTGTACACTTGTGGATCCATATGGCCCCCACCTAAGATGCCTTGACACTAAGTGTGGAAGACCAAGCCTAAAAGAGATAACTTGTAGAGCCACTGGCTTGCATTAAAGAAGGCGTAGACCTTTGTAGAAGGTGCGTCCTAAGGCACTAGGTGTAGTGTTAGAGGCTGACGCTTGTAGAGGTAGACTCTAGACGCATCATAAGGAATTTGATGATGAATGGAGGTGTTTTCAAGGCATACTAGACTGAATGGAGTGAGCCCCTTAAGTAGACTTTGTAGGGCCTCCTTTGAGGCTATGTCCTTGGACTTCGAAGGTACTTGCATAACCACGTGGGTGGTTACATAACCACCTAGGTGGTTGCATAACCACCGAGGCCAGCAGAAGAGTCACCTGGAAGATGAATGGTCATATGCAGTTGAAATGTTACTATCATCTGAAGAGCTACTGGAGGTTGAAGACGCAATAGTAGTTGAATGGTCACCAAGAGGTTATGGGACGTTGTAGGAGGTTAACCAACTACCCTTCAACAGGAACCTGAAGGGTCATAATCTCGAAGGGCCTCCAAGTGCACCTTAGATGTGGTAAAAGACAGGGATTTGAACCTTGTTTCTTTCCATGTAAGGAGGTGAATTTTCTTTCCCTCTAAAGAAGATATAATGCAACAAAATATATATTTTAGCCAATCCCAACCATCAAACCAGGGTGAATAACAACAAAAACAACTTCAGGATGTTATCTTATGCGATAACACACAGTTAAAAAAAATTCTACAAGGAATGCTTTGTATTATAGTCATACGAGGACCTTGTATAGATTTCAAAGATTATTTTAGCCAAAGAGGATGAGGAAATAATTCAAGTATCATTGTTAAGCAGAGTTTGAGTTTTTTACATGTGAAACCAATTGGTTAGTGCACAAAGCTCGCATGTTCAATCATTTGCCTGGTTGAATTCTAAAACTTTACTTTTACTAACCCTATGAGTATACGTTTCCTCAACATCATATTCAATGAGATAAAAACATAGTACAGAAAGATGTTGATATCATACATTTATGCAAAATTGCATTGTCTCTATACCTTATTTGTATTTGTAAAACCTACATAGGAATTTTACGATGAATATTTTTCTAGCTTGTGTTTCCTAGATTGATTTTATTTGGTTAATTTGTTTCAAAACCTTAGTAAGAATCCATAATAAAAACTTTAATGAAAGAAATTGAAGCAATAATGTCATTATGTATGAAAGGAATGAAGTTATGAAGAACTAATGATGTCTTTCATAGGTGTGTGGCCTTTGTTTCAAATGAAACACGATTCATTCCTCTCTATTAATACATTTATCATAAGGAGGTTGCTTTTAAAATGGAGAATAAACACTTCTATCAAGGCAATGCCACAATTACACGAGTAAATGTATATCTTATTCAATAATCATCATATCTTTCCAAAAACAAGATTCTTGTATAGAATTTTTGCTTATAAGGTCCTGAGAACCATTCTTAAAAGGTAGTACATGCCTTTTGATTCAGTATGTTTTATTCTTGAATCAAGATTCACCCATGAACATTAAGTAATGATACATTTTTATTGATGGATATTGTGAGGACATGGCCATCGTTTGATTTCATAAAAAGCATCAATGATTACAGATGAGCACAATAGCAAAACCAAGTGTGTTGTGTTGCTTACAAATTATTGGATGCATGTTGGAATAAACAAAAGCAATATTTTACATACGTTTTCATGATTTGACATTGAAGATATGAATTGTTAAGTTTATCATTGGAAGAAATCAATTTGGGGCCATGAATTCCTTGGTTATGATTTCTATCTTTTTATACTGTCCTAAGTGGCTTGAGAAATCATAGTGGTGTGGGTTAAGATAACATGACTGCTTTGATAATGTGAAATGTCCAATGCATGAATACATGAGAGTATATCATTTGAATTGAGTTACAAGAACTCTTTCTCTTGCCATATTAATGTCTAGTTTAAGTGAGTAATGAAACATTCCCTTTCTAATTTGAGTATCAAGATGATTTTGAATGTGTTTTACAATACCATACGCCAAATACAAGACAATGAGGATCAAAGATTCTCCAATGGTGGTGACTAACACTTTCCACTATAAGTATAACTATTGAGTTGGAAATCGTGATCGAGCATATGCTCGCACCTCGAGTGATGTCTTGGAAATGGTCGAGCTTTGTTGATTCTTGCAGTCCATAACAAAGATTTATATGAAATAAAAATCATACAATGATCATGTAAAATACTTGTACACAAACAATTATGATTATGGGAATGATTCCGATTAAGTGGTGTTTTCATTTGCAATATGATGCATCACTTTCCTAAGTTAAACCATTATTTGTTGAAAAATGTGGTCATGGTAAGGCAATTTAAGTTCCTTGAGTATTACAATGGTGCAATGTTTTCTAATGATTTTGACTTGGTTTTCTTTCCATTTTCATCTCACTTATATGGCATCTGATAAACTTTGCATGACCACAACAAAGGCTGGATAGATCTTGCTGTCGTGTTAGGACCTTCATGTGCCAAGCTTGACTTGTCCAAAAGAAAAGTTAAAGGCAAAGTGCACAAGTTATTTTAGTGTTTTTGGGAGTTTGTGAACGTATTAAGAAAATTCAAAGTACATGTACAGCATCTCTATATACAAGTCTCACAACAGCATATGAAGAGCAAAGCTCTAACTTTGATCTTGGCCTAAACTGGGCGCAACGTCTTGCCAGGCGTCCAGCCGTGTACCAAGATTCTTGGCGTGTCTTGTAGGATGACAGGCCTTCAGGAAGTCAGGGCGCCTCCTAGTGTAGCTGGTAGTATTGTCAGGCTCACTAGGTTGACAGAGGTGATCTTAAGCAGATGGCAGACTTGCAAAGTTGATGGCGGTAGCAGTCAGTGAGTTCCACTAGATTGCTGAGATATGATGTGATGGCTACTAGCCCCTCCTTTTAATAAAAAGAAGGGGATTTGCTTCGGAGAGTCTAGTCCCTTATGCTCCCTTTTAGGTAGTAGTCTCAACGGCACCACTTGCTGATGTAGTAAAGCGTCATCCAGCATTTCATGATATGTTGATGATGTAGTAACTCATTGACGAGGTCGTGTATTGGCTCGGACGACCTCGGTGTTGCCAGTACAATGTCATGAGCACACCTCATAGGGTTGTATCCTCCAACCTGCCTCGTCTAAGACTGTTGTTAAGTTGTCCAACGTAGGTGAGAAAACCGAGGTGGTCACTCCTCTCTTGGACTTTCCAAAGTAGTTATACACACTCCCCAATCATGAACACAACACTTGTGAGATTATTCCCGGAATCAACTGGCCTGTATAGTAGAGTATTCCCAAGTGGAATTTTCCCGACAAGTCATAGAAAAAACTGCAACTTCTTGTAGGAATCTCTGAATCAAGAATTGACTGCGCCAATTTGTAGCATAAATCCAGTGCTATTATCGGTTCACGCCAATAGCATCCACACACAAAGATTTGTCAATTATCTCCCATAACGGGTATATCCATTAATTGGCCTTCATGTATGCATAAACATTTTTTATATCTATTTCAAATACTTTGGTTATAACAAGGAAAATTCCATGCGTACAAGTGAAGAAGCTACAAAGCACGATTCTATCAAAATAAAGAAGGGAACTTGTGAAGTCATAAGGATCTTACCAACTGTCTTAGACCGCAGCCATCCCTTGTTCATGTTTTGAGAGTCAAGTATGTGCACTAGATTGTTTCTATACATGTCTTCCCAATAAAATTTCTGAATTTTCAAAGCTAAACAAACGTCCCACATGTCCAAGAATTTCATTATTTTAACAATTTCTACGTGTGAACAATGAATTATTCCGTTTCCGTAACAGAGGTCTTTGAAAGTAGAGATGTTTGAATGCACTAGCCATGCGAATCATAGTTGTGAGATCATAATCGATGAATTCGCTTCTGGGATCAACATTTCCCATCGGAAGATCTACGTTTCGTTCTCCCCTGACTTTTTGGAATTGAAACTATGTACAACTCACTGACGTCACACGACACGTACACTTAACTACGTGAATGTGTTACATCGTGTAGTAAATGACAAGTTCGTACAAAGGAACAGACAAGTGCCAGCTTGCTGATGGCGGGTTGACAACAAAGTTCACATGTAGAAAAAAGAAACTAATGAAAAAATCCTTTCCTTACAGTCATTGTCAAGGCTGAGAAAGTTGGTTTCCATGCACGTTTGATGACTTGGCTAAAAACTTTTGAAATGCAATAAGGTTTGACAGCTACGCAGTGGTAGTCGCCTTCATGAAGCTTTAAGTCATACTATTTCAGATTTAGCCTTGTCGTCATGTTATTTGCGCAACGAGTAAAACATTACACCTTTTCCCCCCGCCGCAGATTTGTAAGGGAATAGGGTTGCGACCTCACTTCCTTCACAATTGAACCTCCATTCATCACTCCGCAACACCGACTCTTCAATGTGTTGTGTGGCGCAAGAAGCAAAACACTCCACATCAGCAACCAGCTGCTCAGCTTCGAATGAAAAGTAAAAGGAGGTGTGTCAAGCCCTTGCATAAGAGAGTTGACAGCCCGAATAAACTGGAATGTCGTGGTCATCCACCGAGACCTTTTAGCCGCACATACTTTAACTTCTCGGCAGCCAGAAGAGAACGAAATGTTAAGCGCGCGGTTGCCAATCTCACTTCCTCGAAATTTCACGGTCAGCCTCCCCGCCTCAAAACTCTGTAGAAAGTTTGTTGTCCTTGCGCCGAAACAAGGACAATTCCCTGCGAATACCCTGCCCTCGCTCTTCTATCGCGGTCACCTCTGTCTGGTAGTCACCTGCTGCCCGCAGCTGTGCGCACGAGCGTGGTCTTAGCTTAGCGACTTGTTCGCAAGCGCAGCTTGGTGTGCCGCAGTCACTAGCCACGATGCAGGTGGGCCTGAGGATGCCTCTGTTGTCTCCCTCCTTCCCTGGCCTGGCCTCCTTCTTTCCCTTGCCTGGCCTCCTTCATTCCCTGGCCTCCTTCTCTGCTCCTTTCAAAAGTTGCACGTGGCATCAACCTCTTCTCCTCGTCAATTATGTCCCAGCCTCTACTGGGCCTTGTCTGTTCGCCCCTCCCCCTTCCCCGCTCCATCTCCCCCAACCTCTCTCCCTTCCTCATTTCCCCTCTCTCCCCAGCCCCTCCCCTCCGTTCCTCTTTGTCCAACCCCCTCCTCCCCCTACTCCCTCCCACTCTCCTTCCCACGCTCCTTTTCTGCCTCCCTCCCCCATACCATCTCTCATTTTCTCCTATCCTCCCTCAATCCCTCCGTCCCTCCGTCCCTCCGTCCCTTCTCCCTTCCTTCCTCCCTCCCTCCTTCCCAACCCTTCTCCCTCCCTCCTTGCCCTCTTACTTCCTACCCTTCCACCCTGCCTCCCTCCCTCCCTCCCTCCCCCCTTCCCTCCCTCCTGCCCTCCCTCCCTCCCTCCCTCCCTCCNTCCCCCCCCCCCCTCCCCCTTTTGCATCCTTTCATTGGCTCATGCTCTGTCTCACTCCTTCCTCCTCTTTCTCCCTCCCACTCATCACTGCTCACCTCAGCTGCCTTGCCTTTTCCCCATCCCCCACCCCTCCCCACCCAAACCCTAAACACTCTTCCCAGCCGTCTCGTGCCTCCTCTCACCCACATCGACTGCCCGGGATAAGGTTTCCTAAAATGGCTTCCCTGAGCAACAAAGAGAAGAATGATTTCACCGTGTCACGCCATGCCCAGCCATGCCATTTCACGCCGCGCCGGGCTAGGCCACGCCATGCCACGCCATGCCGCTCCATGCCATGCCATGTCACATCACAACACGACATGACACGATGCGTCACGACACGACACGACACGACACACCAACGACACACCAACGCCACACCAACGCCACACCAACGCCACACCAACGCCACACGCAATGCCGCCCTCTCCCTCATGTCCTCACCGTTGTTGCTCTCACCCCTCATGCTTTTCTCATGTCACCGTTGTTGCTCTCGTCCCTCATGCTTTTCTCATGTCACCTCCCGCGTCACCTCCCGGGTCGCATGGCACGTGCTGCCAATGCAATGCACACGCGCATGCACACGCACACACATGGACAGGCCAGCGACCGCTTCAACATCAACAGCCAGCTCGAGCACCTGCAGGCGAAATACGTGGGGACTGGACATGCGGACCTCACCAAATTGTGAGCCTCTGTTGTCCTTACGATTTTTTTTTTTCTTTTTTTTTTTTTTTCCTCCAGCCCGAGCGATTCAGCCTGAATCATTCGGCCCCAGTTAGTAGGGCCACATCCCGAATTTTNNTGCTGCTGCTGCTGCTGCTGCTGCTGCTGCTGCTGCTGCTGCTGCTGCTACCGCTGCTCGTCGTCTGCTAGTCTATGAGACATCCATGGCCAGGTGAAGAGGCAAGTGCGAGGTGAGCGCAGAAGGAAATCTATTTTTGAGACTTTTTGAAAAACGTGCAAGAAATGAATATCCTCTTGTCGTCTGCTAGTTGACATCTGCGGTCAGATGAAAAGGCAAGTAGGAGGTGGGTGCAGCAGACAAGTGCTGCGCAGGACGTGATGGCTTCGCTTTGCACTTTGAGACGCAAGGGAAGCTTTGCTGTGGGAGGTCGAAAGGGAAGGGGAAGAAGTTTAGCGATCTAGCATCTGCACAAGATCGAGAACCGCAGACGCGTTTCGGCCGTGGAGGCTGTCTTCAGTGCGATGGTTGCGGTGTCACGGCTAGAGCAAATGTATGGTGCTAGCTTCGACAGATAGGAGGAGGTCAAAGGCACGCGGGACAACAGCTGAGGTGCGCGTGTCGGTGGGCTGCGCTCTGGACGGGGGTCGCACCCACGCCCAAGTCAGAAACTAGGGGACCAGAAAAATCAGCAGGACTCGAACCGACTCTGAGCCTGGAATCAACCAGGTGTGTGCGTAGCCTCCTAAGCAACATTCAAGCCGAAACAACCTAAGAAGAGAACTCAGCAAAGTTAAAAAAAAAAAAAAAAAAACGCTTTGCCAAAGCATCTGAGGAAAAGCCCCGTGTGTAGGCCTTGTGAACGGGGGTTCAGAGTGGCCATGAACGCAAGGGGCCTGCTTTTCTTGGGCGGAGGCCTTGCACTAGATTCCATTGAGGAACAAATGTTGGATTCTTGCACTGGATTCCATTGAGGAACAGATGTTGGATTCTTGCACTGGATTCCATTGAGGAACAGATGTTGGATTCTTGCACTGGATTCCATTGAGGAACAGATGTTGGATTCTTGCACTGAGGAGTAGATGTTGCATTCTTGCACTGGATTCCATTGAGGAGCAGATGTTGGATTCTTGCACTGGATTCCATTGAGGAGTAGATGTTGGATTCTTGCATTGGATTCCATTGAGGAACAGATGTTGGATTCTTGCACTAGATTCCATTGAGGAGTAGGTGTTGGATTCTTGCACTGGATTCCATTGAGGAGCAGATGTTGGATTCTTGCACTGGAGTCCATTGAGGAGCAGATGTCGGATTCTTGGACTGTGTGTGCAAGATGTGGCACTTGGTTGAACAGGAGCAGTAGAAACCGCTGCGGGTAGCCTCTTCCCCGAAGACTTGCTTCATCTCGAAGAGGTTAGAGGGCGAAGTAGTCCCCAGGATGATAACGCCGCGGTCCGGAGAGGATGAAAGCTCTCGTGCAGGCCCTTGGGCGGTAACTGGTGTAAGGCAGGTACAGGTAGGAGTTCGTCGGCTTCTGGAAGGTTTTGAATTCTAGATCATCTGTATGGTTGAAACGTGTCTCCCTGTATGGTTGAAACGTGTCTCCCTGTATGGTTGAAACGTGTCTCCCTGTATGGTTGAAACGTGTCTCCCTGTATGTTTGAAACGTGTCTCCCTGTATGGTTGAAACGTGTCTCCCTGTATGGTTGAAACGTGTCTCCCTGTATGGTTGAAATGTGTCTCCCTGTATGGTTGAAACGTGTCTCCCTGTATGGTTGAAACGTGTCTCCCTGTATGGTTGAAACGTGTCTCCCTGTATGGTTGAAACGTGTCTCCCTATATGGTTCAAACGTGCCTCCCTGTATGGTTGAAACGTGTCTCCCTATATGGTTCAAACGTGCCTCCCTGTATGGTTGAAACATGTCTCCCTCTATGGTCGAAACGTGTCTCCCTGTATGGTTGAAATGTGTCTCCCTGTATGGTTGAAACGTGTCTCCCTATATGGTTCAAACGTGCCTCCCTGTATGGTTGAAACATGTCTCCCTCTATGGTCGAAACGTGTCTCCCTGTATGGTTGAAATGTGTCTCCCTGTATGGTCAATATGTGTCTCCCTCTGTGGTCGAAACGTGTCTCCCTGTACGGTCGAAACGTGTCTCCCTGTATGGTTGAAATGTGTCTCCCTGTATGGTTGAAACGTGTCTCCCTGCATGGTCGAAACGTGTCTCCCTGTATGGTCGAAACGTGTCTCCCTGTATGGTTGAAACGTGTCTCCCTATATGGTTCAAACGTGCCTCCCTGTATGGTTGAAACATGTCTCCCTCTATGGTCGAAACGTGTCTCCCTGTATGGTTGAAATGTGTCTCCCTGTATGGTCAAAATGTGTCTCCCTCTATGGTCGAAACGTGTCTCCTTGTACGGTCGAAACGTGTCTCCCTGTATGGTTGAAATGTGTCTCCCTGTATGGTTGAAACGTGTCTCCCTGCATGGTCGAAACGTGTCTCCCTGTATGGTCGAAACGTGTCTCCCTGTATGGTTGAAATGTGTCTCCCTGTATGGTTGAAACGTGTCTCCCTGCATGGTCGAAACGTGTCTCCCTGTATGGTCGAAACGTGTCTCCCTGTATGGTCGAAACGTGTCTCCCTATATGGTCGAAAACGTGTCTCCCTGTATGATTGAAACGTGTCTCCCTGTATGGTCGAAACGTATCTTCCTGTATGGTTGAAATGTGTCTCCCTGTGCGGTCGAAACGTGTCTCCCTGTATGGTTGAAATGTGTCTCCCTGTATGGTTGAAACGTGTCTCCCTGCATGGTCGAAACGTGTCTCCCTGTATGGTCGAAACGTGTCTCCTTGTACGGTCGAAACGTGTCTCCCTGTATGGTTGAAATGTGTCTCCCTGTATGGTTGAAACGTGTCTCCCTGCATGGTCGAAACGTGTCTCCCTGTATGGTCGAAACGTGTCTCCTTGTATGGTCGAAACGTGTCTCCCTGTATGGTCGAAACGTGTCTCCCTGTATGGTTGAAACGTGTCTCCCTGTATGGTCGAAACGTATCTTCCTGTATGGTTGAAATGTGTCTCCCTGTGTGGTCGAAACGTGTCTCCCTGTATGGTTGAAATGTGTCTCCCTGTATGGTTGAAACGTGTCTCCCTGCATGGTCGAAACGTGTCTCCCTGTATGGTCGAAACGTGTCTCCCTGTATGGTCGAAACGTGTCTCCCTGTATGGTTGAAATGTGTCTCCCTGTATGGTTGAAACGTGTCTCCCTGCATGGTCGAAACGTGTCTCCCTGTATGGTCGAAACGTGTCTCCCTGTATGGTCGAAACGTGTCTCCCTGTATGGTCGAAAACGTGTCTCCCTGTATGGTTGAAACGTGTCTCCCTGTATGGTCGAAACGTATCTTCCTGTATGGTTGAAATGTGTCTCCCTGTATGGTCGAAACGTGTCTCCCTGTATGGTCGAAACGTGTCTCCCTGTATGGTCCAAACGTGTCTCCCTGTATGTTTGAAATGTGTCTCCCTGTATGGTCGAAACGTGTCTCCCTGTATGGTCGAAACGTGTCTCCCTGTATGGTCCAAACGTGTCTCCCTGTATGTTTGAAATGTGTCTCCCTGTATGGTCGAAACGTGTCTCCCTGTATGGTCGAAACGTGTCTCCCTGTATGGTTGAAACGTGTCTCCCTGTATGGTTGAAACGTGTCTCCCTGTATGGTTGAAACATGTCTCCCCGTATGGTGGAAACGTGTCTCTTTGTATGGTCGAAACCTGTCCTTCTCGAAGAGCTGCAGACCCGGCAGGGTTGTATCCGTTGAGACGCTTTGCAAGCGCCTTAACCAGGATAAGATCCGGGAAGTTGAGCGAGCTTGGTGAGAGGTTTCCCCTATGATTTTGGTGTTCCCGTCGAAGCTGCCGACGGTGGAGAGGAAGAGCTCAAGGTCGGTGTGCGGGGTCCGCATACCACAGCAGCACAACATCATCGGCGATCGATGGAACGTTTGCCGAGCAGCAGCAGTAGTAGAGGCTTCAGACCAGTGGCTGGAGCTAGCTCCACGTAGAGGTAGCCCGTGAGAGGAGTGGCAGAAGCGGGCGCAGCTGGTGCGCAACGCAGTGGGTCTAGTCTTACCAGCAGGTTGTATTCTTTCTGAAAACGCTTTGCAAAGCGTTTTGGAAAGAAAGCGACCTGTCGGGCGCAGCGCAGCTGGGGTGCCCATCGCACCGGCGGCTCTAGTTTTGGTATGTGCAGCCCGAGAGCTCCACAAGAGGCAGTCGTACATGACCCAGGACAAGAGTCGCATGACAAGGGCTGGATCGTGGGTGCTGAGCTGAATGGAGCATCTCAGAAACGTAGGAGGGGGCTCTACCTATGCAGGATGCTTGGATCAAGCGAAGCCACGTCATAGCCGGCCAAAGAGCATCCATGACGGGAGTGCTAGCCTTTCTACTCAAGGACCAAGGAAATGGTACCCTTGAGGTTGATTGGATGATTCTTGACGGCGGGTCATGCCAGGAGCGTGTGTGTGTGTGTGTGTGTGTGTGTGTGTGTGTGTGTGTGTGTGTGTGTGTGTGTGTGTGTGTGTGTGTGTGTGTGTGTGTGTGTGTGTGTGTGTGTGTGT
>SZWC01029856.1:5986-25423 GCA_023375785.1 Penium margaritaceum | reverse complement strand
AAGTGTATGCCTGATTAAGTTTGGGTTGCACGACACATACCTGCAAAGGAAGAAGGTGTAAAAACCTTTGTGAGCTTTTTTGGTTTCGCGGCTTCTCTGCCGGAGGTGGTTAGCTCAGTAGCTAACACGATGATGCGGCGTCATTTTATGTAATGATGTGGTGTAAAACATCCATTCATGCATGGGTAATGTATGCGTAGTAATTATATGCATTTTCCTGGTGGTTGTTGTGTGGCAGTCGGCTCTGGTATGTACAGCTCCATGGGCGCACTCCACCCGGGCATAGGTGGCAGCGCCATCGACTGATGTGGCACAGTCTCAGCATATGCTATACGTCCCTTTTCAAACAGGGACGAGTACAATGATGTAAGGAGGCATGAAGAAGGCTTCCTGAAAGAGTAGTGGAGATAAAGGTGATGCTGATAGATAAAGGGACGGTTGGAACTAAGGTGGACCAAATGTTGCCACACAAAGGGTGCCAGTGCTCAAGGCCCTAACACGGCTTGATTCGACCATGCGGGACGATGCATATGGGAGCAAGAGATGTTGGTGGCTGGCCCACTACCGGTTGTTTCTGCTATGTATCGTGGGTCATGAGGTGCTGAAGGGCCAGGCAAGCCCTCCATGAGGGGCCCAGCTGCCCACGGTAGTTGAAGGTCTGGTTCCCAGCTCCTTGACCTCGACCTTGGACCCGCCAGCTTGGCTGCCACAGCCTCCTTTGCCTCCCTGGCCTTCCATGCCTCCTCTATCCTAGTGATGGTGCAATGGAATGGAAGTGCCTCCTCACTAATACTCAAATGCACACGCTACTGCGCCCTCATCTTCATCCGCTTCACCTTTCAAAACGGATTTGTAGTTATGGAAATCCTCAAACACCTATGTTAGGTCCATGTTCGCGTTGTCAGTGACTTTCACATTCTCGAGCAATCTGGTTGAAATTCTTGGTTCCTCAAGATGCAAAAGACCTGTAGCCAGCCACACTAAAATGGTGGTTCGTGATTTCGATGAATCCACGATCATCCAATGATTTTTTCCATTAAAAGCACCCTTGTTTTGGTCACCAATCCCAATCACGAAACCATCTCCTTAATGAAGAATATGTAAGATGGTCCTCCATCCAGTAGTATAAGTACCACTATTCAAAGTTTTCCACCTCATGATTGCACTACTTGGACTGTCACCGGTTGGTCATCCTCATAACCCTTCTCAAACTTTGTGACCTCAGAAATCCTTGTCTGTGGTGTTGAGTTCCATTAAGATGGGTGATCAATCAACGAATTTTTTTCTCACCAGACAGGATTGTCACATCCATTTCTGCCCTCTCATGTTTCTTCAATCCTCCGATTCAGGTTGTGGCTCCCCCCCCCCTTTTGGGCTTGTTGCTGTTGCTTTTGACAGTGACGCGAGATGTTCCCAGATTTATTCCAGGCTTAGCATTAGTGTTAATTACATGGATCAAAAGTGTCAATCTCCATTTGGATGGAGGTTTCTAACAACTTTGACTCCCCATATCAATAGATTTTGTGAGCATTGTGGTCAACACTATCAATCCTGTCTGTGGCTGCAATCCAGCACAAATGGTCGTCTTGTATGATGAATATTCTTATGGCTAAGAAAATTTTTTGCTTGAGGTTTTTTTCACAACAGAAAGTTTTTCAGGGGTAATGTCACCACTTATGTTGATTTTGTGAATATACTATGTATATTCCGCCATGGTGGACTGCTCACGCAAGTGTTAAAGCTTGTGTCATGCATTGGAATCAAGTTCACGTTTACAAAACATGCAATATCAGTGCATGCAGAGTGGTTTCATTTTTTTGCTGGAGTCAGTGAGTCTTTCCATGTAGGACTTATGTGTTTGAGAGGTAGAATACCTATGATTGATGATGTGAGAGCAATTGTGTGTGCTGATGATTGGGCTTCGTCAATATCCTTCTACCGTTAGATTTTTTATAAATTGGAATGTTGGGAAAGGAGCCATCGGACTCAGTTTCAGGTCCACAGGAGCAAGTCCCAGGAAAGTACCAGATGCTAGCTCCCAATCCGACTTCACCATTGGAAAGATCAGGTGGAAAAATGTCTACGGTCCAAGTTTCAGGCTGATCCAACTGTCGGATTGGGATATATGAATTTTCAAAGTTTCCGGGGTCATCGACCGCCGGTATCTGGGTGATCATGGGCGATGGCTCCATGCCTTAGCCTGAGAAAAGAAAAAAAGGCAAGAGGTCCAGGGCCAAGACCTGATGGGAGAAATATCCAAAAAGGTCCTACATTCTTGGGTTGCCTTGTCAGAGTGTGCTGACTAGGAAAAAGGTATCTCTCCTTACTTTTTAGGTGAGGTGAGATCCTTGTGTGCTAGCCATGGACACATGGCGATTCTCCATGGTATTGTGGGTTATGTGACCACTAGGAGTGTGTCATGAGAGTATTTTCTAGCTCTCTAGGTCATGTGAGAGTGGTCAGCCTGATTGCTAGGCTGATTTCCTCTCTTGTGTGAGATTATGCACTCTAGTGTGTGAGCCTTAGCCTCCATGGCTAAGTGGTGTGGCTTGTGAGAGAACTGACTTGCCCAAGCTCTAGCTCTATATGTACTCCATCATTTTGAGTGATTCAATAACCATTCTTCAACACAAGTGATGCCCTTTCAGTCCCATGTGCTCGCTGCTCCAAGGCTCTCTCTCTCATCTAGTTCCAACACTTGGTATCAGAGCCAGGATCTGCCACTTTCAGCCAGCGCAGGTTGTCACTTTGAGAGTAACGGATTTGGGTCAAAACGTCACCAAATTCTACAATCTACCACGCAGAAAAGCTTTCTAACGAGCCAAAGATTGCAAAGATCCAACAGTTGGATTGAGAGTTATGCTCAAAACGAGGACGGCTAGGGCTACACTCTTCTCTGTGAATAAGACTGTCACCTTGTGATGACTATAACTCTCTCATTTCTTTGTCAAATTTAAAAATTAGTACATGCAAAATGAATTGTTTTTCCTAAGCTTTTGATTGGTGTAAAAATATTTGCATTCTATTTGTAAGTTTAAGAGAAACGCCGTTTACAAGCTTGCTGGTGTGAGCTGGAGTAGGAGCAAGAGCATACCTTGTTTTCAAAGGGGCATATCTCTTAAAATCCTCTCTTGATGACCCTGTTTTATGGGTCGATCTCAAAGGTTTTGAGCTGAAATTTCCAGTGGTGGGCTCAAAATTTCCAAATTTCCAGTCTGATTCTCTCTACATTCCATTTTCTTTCAGACAGATTTCTTGTAGAAGCAGCAGCAAAAGCAGGGGTAGCGCCGCCACTCAAGGGCAGCGTTGAGCATCACCAAAGCTCAAAATGGCAGCAGCAGCCCAACCCTTGGAGAGGCTGGAAGGGCGTGCCAACTTCACGTTTTGGAAGATCCGTACCCGCCTCCCTTTGGAGGAGAGGGGCCTGTGGGAGTTGGTGAGCGGTGACGAGGAAGACACCGCAGAAAGATACAGCAGATGCAAGTTCATCTACAAGTGTAGCAGCGACATATGAGGAGTGGAAGAAAAAGGACAGACAGGCCTACAGGCTGCTTGTCAACACCATCTCCAACCCGCATCTTCAGTACATGAGTGACAAGGCTACTGCAAAAGAGGGGTGGGACATGTTGTACAAGAAGTATGAGAGCAAGGATGCTGCATTCCTCATGCTTTTGGAGGATGATGGCGTTGAAAATCCAGGTTGGCGAAGGGATGGAGGCGTACTTGTACAAGGGAAAGGAGCTGGCAAAGCTACTGAAAGCAGATGGCAACCTTGTGGAAAAGACGTGCTTCATCCTCCTCTTGCTGAGGGGACTCCCAACGAGCTACGACACAGTTCGAGAGACGTTGGAGTGCCAGCCGACTCTCGACCTGGACTTCATCTGCACGCAACTGGTGTAGGTGGAACTGCGTCGCAATGCAGCAAAGCGCAATGGCGGCGGCAGCAGTGAAGCAACATTTGTGGCCACAAGCTCACGTATCCAGCAGCAGTAGCAGTCTGGGCAGCAGAGAGGCAAGAAGAAAGGCAAGTGCCACTATTGCCAGAAAGAGGGGCACTACAGAAAAGAGTGCTTCAAGTTCAAGAGGGACCAGAAGGAGCAGCAGCAGTAGCAGCAAAAGCAACAATCTTCACAGTAGTAGCAGCAGTAGTCACAACAGCGTCAGCAGTAGCAACAGCAGCATCAGACTGGCGTGCGCCATTTTGGCAACATGAACGTGGCAAAGGAGGTGCGCGACCGCCTCTTCATGGCGAAGTCGGATATGTCGCAAGTGGAGAAGGCGAATCTTGCATGGTACAAGGACTCAGGGTGTACCAAGAGCCTGACACATCACAAGGAGTGGTTTACACAACTACTCTCCATTCCTCCCCGACCGATTGCTTTGAGTGATGATCGGGTGGTATATGTTGAGGGGATTGGGATTGTGGAGATGTGGTTGGAAACCCCGCATGGCATTGAAGTGGGAGTGTTCCATGGCGTGCTGTATGTACGTAATGCTGCGTTCAACCTTCTCTCAGTGTCCTCTCTCACCAACACAGGACTGCGAGTCATCTTTGACGACGACTATGGCTACATCCTCGACAAGGAAACGAGAGAGGAGTTGGCCAGGTCAGTGAAGGAAGGCGACATGTACCGCCTGTTGGGGATAACTAAGACCCCCCGCGAGCAAAGTCTTGCAGCAGTGGTGCAAGCCACAGATGGCAAAATCTGGCATGCGCGCTACGGCCACACCGCCATGCGCGCCTTGGAGCAACTTCAAACGAAGCAAATGGTGCGTGACATGCTCACCATCTCTAACTTTGAGCAGCAATTGTGCATCGGCTGTTTGGATGGGAAGCAACATCGTGAGGTGTTCTCTTGAGTAGGGGAGCGTGTGAAAGATGTGCTGGAGCTGGTCCACATAGACTTGTGTGGCCCAATGCAAACCCAGAGCTTTGGAGGCTCTAGGTATTTTCTCACCTTCATTGATGATTTCAGCCATTACACTGCTCTGTACTTCCTTTCCTCCAAGGACCAGTGCTTTGACAGGTTCAACAAGTTCAAGGCCATGGTGGAGAACCAGATGGGTAAGAAGATCAGGGCATTGCGCAATGACTGTGGCGGAGAGTACCTGAGCAAGGAGTTCCACGACTACCTCGCAACAGCAGGTATCAAGGCATAGCGCACCGTACCATACTCGCCGTAGTATAACGGCATAGCAGAACGCGCCAACTGCACCATCGTTAAGTCGGCACGCTCCATGCTTCATGCGGCTTGGCTCACCTACGACTTCTGGGCTGAAGCAGTAAGCATTGCCGTGTACATCAAGAACCGCAGTTCCACCAAGGCGTTGGAGCAGATGACACCGTACAAGGTGTGGTTCGGCAAGAAGCCGCACATGGGTCATCCGCGTGCATTGAACAACCTGGCGCAAATGCATGTGCCCAAGGAGAAGTGGCAGAAATGGGACGCGAAGAGTGTGTAGATGCTGATGATCGGCTATGACGTGGCAAGCAAGACCTATCGCCTCTACCAGAGGGATACCGGCCACGTCATCATCTCCAAGGATGTCGTCTTCAACGAGAGCAACGTCATCGGCACCAACATTTTTTGTGAGGATGCAACGGAATCAACAGCAGACAAGGTAGTGGAAGAAGATACCCTCCTGACCCAGTCTCTCCTGACCTTTCCTCTATTGTGACAGTGGGAGAACCACTATACTCTCCCATGTCTGATGCAATAGATATAGCGTCCTCATCGGCAGAAATAGAGGAAGAAGATGGAGCACCATCAGCATCAGCAGTTGTACCTGTAGCACCGCGCCAGCCCCCCGCTAACGCCATGGCACCAGGTCGTAGGTACCCTCTCAGGGTGCGCTACAAACCTTGTAAGCGCGGACATTTCTGGATGCTTCAGAAACTAGAACAGATGAATGTCGCAGTTGTAGCAGATTCAGATGAGCCAACATCATACAAGGAGGCCATGGCTGTACCAGATGCAGCAGATTGGGCGCAAGCTGTGCAGTAGGAGATACAGTCGCAGCTCGACAACGGCACATGGGAGCTGACTGAGCGTCCACCTGGACGCGAGGTAATCAAGTGCAAGTGATTGTTGAAATAGAAAAGGGGTGCAGATGGCAACCTCAAAAAGTACAAGGCGAGGCTCGTCGCCAAGGGCTACTCGCAGCAGGAAGGCATCGACTACACTGAAACCTTTGCTCCTGTTGCAAAGTTTGCCTCTGTACACACGCTCCTCTCTTATGCAGCAGCTGAGGACTTTGAGATCCACCACATGGATGTCAAGACGGCATTCTTGAACGGTGACTTGGAGGAGGAGATCTACATGGAACAGCCAGAGGGATTCATCATGGATGGCCAGGAGCACCTAGTTTACAAGCTGTAGAAGTCGTTGTACGGCCTCAAGCAAGCGTAGCGTGCTTGGAACCAGAAATTGGATGCGGTACTACAATGCATGGGGTTTGAACGTAGCGAGTGTGACTACAGTGTCTATCACTGGCGGCATGCTCATGAGGTGCTCATCATTGTCGTCTATGTGGATGACATGCTCCTCCTTTCCAACAGCATGTCTGCACTGCAATAGTTCAAGGAGGCCATACAGGAGCGCTTCCAGATGTCCGATCTCGGGGAGACGTCACACTTCCTCGGCATCCAGATCACGCGTGACCGCAAATCACGCTCTCACTCACTACAACAGAGTCGTTATATCAAGGATGTCTTGCAGTAGTTCGGCATGGCTGAGGCTAAACCCATCGGCACGCCGCTGGAGACGCGGCAGTACCTCGTGAGCTTCAATGGAGAAACAACTGCAGCTGAGCGGCAGAAGTACCAGATTGCCGTCGGCAGTCTCATGTACCCGATGGTGGCAACCAGGCCGGACCTCGCACACGTTGTGAGCGCTGTGAGCCAGCGCATGGCTAGTCCCGGACCAGAGCACCAGAAGGCAGTGAAGCGGATCTTTCGCTACCTTGCTGGAACCATCAACATCGGCATCACCTACAACAGTAACGACAACAGCGTCATCGGCTACACAGACGCAGATTGGGCTTCAAAACCTGACGACTGCAAGTCCATCTCTAGACATGTGTTCCTCATGAATGGCGGGGCCATCTGTTGGTGCAGCAAGCGGCAAGTGGTTGTGGTCACTTTAAAGCACGGAAGCTCAACACGTCTCTCTCAGCCTTGGAGCCAAGGAAGCAGTTTGGCTTCAACATCTCATGGCAGAGATGAGTGGGAGTGCATCAGTTCCAGTTCCTGTGCGCGTCGACAACCAGAATGCAATCGCACTCGCCAAGAATCCTGAGCACCATGCACGCACCAAGCATGTTGACATTGCATATCACTTCATTAGGCACATGGTACAGGAGGGTGCTATCAAGCTGGAGTTTACTCCAACCAGCAAGCAGGTCGCTGATTTCTACACCAAGCCAGTGACCCGTGACAAGCAGCAGTTTTGCATTAAGGCATGTGGACTCAGTCCACTCTGACTGCGGCAAAGTGGGAGATTGTTGGGAAAGGAGCCATCGGACTCAGTTTCAGGTCCATAGGAGCAAGTTTCAGGAAAGTACCAGATGCTTGCTCCGATTATCAATCCTGCTTCATCATTGGAAAGTTCAGGTGGCAAAATGTCTACGATCCAAGTTTCAGGCTGATCCAATGGTCGGATTGGGAGATATGAACTTTCAAAGTTTCCGTGGTCATCGACCGCCGGTATCTGGGTAACCATGGGCGATGGCTCCATGCCTTAGCCTGAGAAAAGAAAAAAAGGCAAGAGGTCCAGGGCCAAGACCTCATGGGAGAAATATCAAAAAAGGTCCTAGATTCTTGGGTTGCCTTGTCAGAGTGTGCTAACTAGGAAAAATGTATCTCTCCTTACCTTTTAGGTGAGGTGAGATCCTTGTGTGCTAGTCATGGACGCATGGCGATTCTCCATGGGATTGTGGGTTATGTGACCACTAGGAGTGTGCCATGAGAGCATTTTCTAGCTCTCTAGGTCGTCTGTGAGTGGTCAGCTTGATTGCTAGGCTGATTTCCTCTCTTGTATGAGATTATGGACTCTAGTGTGTGAGCCTTAGCCTCTATGGCTAAGTGGTGTGGCTTGTGAGAGGGCTGACTTGCCCAAGCTCTAGCTCTATATGTACTCCATCATTTTGAGTGATTCAACAACCATTCTTCAGCACAAGTAATGGCCTCTCAATCCCATGTGCTTGCTGCTCCAAGGTTCCCTCTCTCCTCTAGTTGCAACATGGAATACCAAATCATTGTCGTGCCGCCAAAAAGCAAGGCCAAGATGTCAGTTTTTTTTATCATTTTTTGCTCCAACAGTTGCGAAGTAAACCTCGGAAATCTTCAACTCTATCCAACCTATCGGTCCCTACAATTTGGCAAGATGAAGTTCTTTGGGGAGTAGTGGTTAGATGAGGGGTTCATTCAAGAATTGGTGGTTTCTCTTAGTGAGCACTTCTTCTCGCGTGCGTGCATTTTGTAGCTCCTCCATTACTAAAGTAGATTGTTGGAGTAAATCATTTTTTAGCCTTTGAGGTTTTGACATGTTATTGTACACGTCAATTGTTTGACCTCTTAGCCTGTGCCTCCTCCCAGCATGCAAGATTTCATGTCAGTGGATAACGAAGGAGGCTTTGGGTTCAATGAGTGCAAGGGATCTATAACCAGACTGCCTGTAGGAATTTCAGACCTCCACCATTTTCTGTAAATCATGTCACTACCAGTGCTTGGATAATCTGGAACCACTCGTTAATGATCCTCCTTCATTGAAGTGTCGTCAGGTTCATTGCTGCTCATGTTTGGGTGTATTCACTCCTGGTACCATCTTTGGTGGGATGTATGTGAGATATTGGATGGTGGAGATGCGCTCAAGACTTATGCAATGTTTTCGTCTAGGAAGACAGTCATCCTTGTCCTTCTCATACCACTATGCTTTGAAACCAAGTTTTACACTGAGCAAAAGGTGGATGGAAAAGCAGTGGACGTTTAAAAGCAAAAGATAGTACAAGGTATTAGAATAACAAAATAACTTATGACAAGCATTAAAATGACCTAAAGTGTCAAAACCATTACAAACATGTACAAAATATTACAAATGAGGAATTAGACGTGCTTTTGGTCTGGGATGCTCGAGCCAAGCGATGTATGCGACAACGCATCACGAGGTCGGGACACTTGATCAAAATGCCCTCGGTTAAGTTACATAAGATTTCAAAGGTCGGCAGGCAGTGGGCCATAGATTTAAGAAAAAAAATGTCCACATGTCAAGTATAGGGACTCGTGTACGTCAGCGATGTGACTATGTTCCTTCTTTAACGATAGTAAAGTCCCTTCATCATTGCTTTAGAACCATAAGATGACCTCCCCTTCCACAACAGAGCAACCATCAACCACCTCTTCTAGATGTAGATTTAAGGTTTTAAAAAGTAATGACATACCCCTTGACATTTTGAAGCCGCATGCCATTTTGTACAACAAGGGCATAATTAGGACAAAAATAGGACACAAATATGGCACAACAGGCAATTTAGAGTGATTAAGTCGTAACTAGGATACAACAATGATGCAACCATAGCGTAAGTAGGGCACATTCAGTGCACAATAAGGGTACCACTTGGTTGCAACTAAGATGCAGATAGGATGCAACGAAGGCCAAAACAGGGCATATCCAAGGTGAAACTAGGATGTTATTAGAGTGCAAATAGAGTACAACTTGGACGCAACTGGGTTGGAACTTATGCACACATAGGGCATGAATGGGAAAGAACTGTGTATAGCATGAGCGCAACTAGGACTAAACTAAGGTGCAACTTAGACACAAGGTGCAACTAGGGCAAAACTAGGTTACAAGTAGGACATAAGTTGGATGCAACAGGAGTACAAATAGGCCACAAGTATAATTTAAGTAAGTTTAAGTTTAAGTAAGTAATTTAAGTATAAACTAAGTAAATTGGATGTAAATCCTCCCTCAAATAGAAATTCATCCTTCCCACCCTTTTTTTGACGGCCACCGGCGATGGTCTAACCTCTCTCTAATACGTGGATCAGTTTTTTTCCACTTGGTACAGTCATCGTCAAATAGACAAGAGCAACTATCGATGATCTAGGTGACTCACTGTTCATCACATAATGCGGTATGTGGTGCTCTTTGAAGTAAAAGCAGGTAATGCAATGAGATAACACTTGCTAAATCTAACTTCCACATTACAGTAGCTGGCATTCATACACATGCAACAACACATATGCGTACGCTACACCCATTGTGTAGGGGATCTCTTGAGGTTCGTTATCCCAAAGCACTGTGCTCCAGGCCACAATTTCCATGAGGCAAAATGGAGGATGCGCTTTGACTAACGTGGGGTATTGTGTCGCTTGCTTACTTGTTAATGAAAAAATTGCATCTGAATTACGATGTCGAAATGAATGCGCAGGTGATGTGGATACTTTAGGCCTTCTGTGGTAGAACCTCCCAAGTAACACCCAGACATCAGATGTAAGGCTTGGCATGGAGGGAAGGCGATCCTAAGCAATATGTTGAAAATCCGGGGGTACCGAATCTGAATGCATTGAGATTGCCGCAATGTGACAGCTTTGGTGTTCCACCCTACGCTTGATGCATCTCCTAAGGTGGAGAGCCATCGCTCTGATGTTGATTTTGACTATATGGTTTCATCAATTTTACACTCAAATCATCATTCTTTTGTGATTTCATAGGGAGGAGCGAATGGGTTCAAATCAGCTTGAAAATGATGGACCTGCACAACCAGGTCCATTCGTTTCACGCCTGAGGATCTGTGAGTTGAAGCGTGAAAACAAACACGCTGGCCCCCGTCTCAATGTGTCGCACCAACCAAGTTGACGGTGTCTAGCATTTCAGTACGATGTTTATACCCATGCGCTGAAAAGGAAACAATGGGTTCATTGCAAAGTTTCATGGACACCGTCGATGTCTACATAGATTTGTTTACACAAAACATTCTTTAACATTTTACATGAACGTCTTCATCCGAGGGGTTTGGCTTGATTGTTTCAATTTTTGCACTTAAAATTGGTTCCAAGAGGTGTGGAAGGATGCCACGTCATACCAATTTGGGACAGAATTAGAGATAAGCACCAGGTAGGCATTGATTTCTCCACCAATTCCTTTTCTTAGATATGGCGATATCGCAAGCACTTGTGAGCGTCGTCAAATACGTCATCACTTTGAATCCCGCCAACCATGCGTGGCCAAAACCATAGGGCTTGTTCTCCGCCAAAAAAATAAGTGGCCAGAGGTAGAAGGCAAGCGTTGAGGCAGCTGGCAGACAAAAGAAGTAACACAGGCCATGATCCGACGTCTTTGATGTTGATTTTGATTCTTTTTCCAACCAAGATCACCGCTTAAATCAGTGTGTCCCTGTGATATTCTGCCTTCAACAAGTAGGTTGAAACCGATGCAAAATCATTGATTCTTGCTATCACACTCATGAAAGTTCCCCTTGGAGTTGAGAGCGAAAGTCCTCATTTCACGCATGTCGTGGTCTGTTGCTATAGCTGTTTCACTCTCCTTTTAGGTGACAACGGGGGCTGTCCTCTTGAGAACACTTAACAAACCAAGGATTCCACTGATTATTTAGGCCCTGAACCGGCGCATTGATTTTGATTTTGATTCCATGTGTTGGGGGTGGAATGCGATGGGACAAAGCAGTCCGCAAAAGCTTGTAGCCATTGCCAAATCCACCTAAAGATGTGGCAAAAAAACAAGTAAACAAATGCCACCTGCCGCATCCTTGTGATTTGGCGGTGATTTCTTCTTACATGGCACTGCTCCTACATTGTGGGTAATGTCCTATCCAAAGAAAAAATAGAATTAATTGAAATGTCTCGGATGGAGAAGTTCATCCAAAACCAAGACCTATTGTCAAGGATACCTTTCCCTCTCGCCACCAAGACTAAATCTTCATGGATATGCATGAGCAAGGCTTGTTGCGTGAGGCGGCCAAAGACACCGCTTGACCGAGGCCCAAAAAATCAGGAATCATGTCCATCAAAGGTTTAGCATGAAGCGCAACTTTGAAGGAGACCTCTTTCCTCTCCCACTGTTTAGAACCGTTTCCCTCCTACTTTAGGAATAAAGAAAAAATAATAGTTCGAGAGGGAAAAGTTTGCAACTCTATAATCAAAATCAAAATCAGTGCGTCAATTCATGGCCTCAGCGTGAACGTCCATAGGTTACACGTTTGAAATGATTCTTTCCAGACGTTCAGAAGATGGCCTCCTAGACTTCGGGAGGCATGCCATGATAGCATGGAATCACCAATAAAGTGGTAAAATTAGCGGCAAATGTTTGATTCTACATCAAGTCCTTACACATGAAAATGGCGCAACGATGACGCTCGTGTCCGCCCGTAAACTTGCCCGACGGAATACCTCTCGCCGCTGCAAGCTTCACGAACATGGAATCAAGATTAAAATTAAAGCCTATGACTAAGGCCGTGATCACATACAAGTAGGGAAGAGGAGACAAGCACAGCATGCGGAAAAAGGAGCAAGCAACGGAGGGAAGTGGGTGAGGGCGTCGCCAAGCTCTTTGTGAGAGTGTGTGCTCTTTGGAGATTAAGCTTTAGTGTGTGGAGAGCATAGTCACAGCGGAAAGATAGACTTGGAGAACTGTGGAATCCATAACTGGAAATGACAAGTTTTACAGGTCAAATACAATGAGCAGATTACAAAGAATTTATACTGTTTGGCCAGCTAGTCCCAGCCCTGGTCTACTCCTCTCCTAGCTTGCTACAACAAGCTACTTGCACCTTGTAACCGGTGTCCTACTTGCACCTAATGCTTAGTGCAAGAAGCTTCCGGCCATCAATCGTCCAGATCAAGAGTCTGCCTTGGCCTAGCACAAGGTGACGCTTTAGCTCCACGTCTCGTACGGTCGTCGCGAATGGGTCTCGACAGTGGGTGTAATTGTTGTCTTGCACATGTCATCGCATGTGCAGCGAGTGTTGTACAATCACAGCCATTGTTTTGCTGCCGTTGATGACCGTGCGCATTGTCAGGGACTCCCCTCCAAAACCTCCCCTTGGCGGGTAGCCTACTTGATACGCTACTCCCTGAGAGGGCCAAAGCCACCCCTGCATGTCGTGTTCGGAACGCCACACGAAGGGCAAGCAAGAATTGCCCTTGACGACGGCGTGCTGCTCACAGTGTCGCTCACTTGATTGCTCCTCCTTGCTTCTTTCAGCCGTGAGCCATCAGGGTTGAGCCGGACCTCCCAACGAATATCTTCCTAGAATATTCATAAAACAAAACTGCCCCCAATGCCCCCCAGCCCGGGTGAGATCCCAAGTATGCCAAAAAATCAGGGGCACCTCATTACATTCATCCCCCCCATTAGAGGCCCGCCATCCTTGCTCGCCTTAGATACTCCTAGAGAACAGTGTTGTCACCCGTGACATTGAAGTTGGCCTATAGCTCCCATTAGTTGTGCTTAGCCGGGTAACCCTTCCATTGTACCAGAAACTCACCCTGCTGTCCACTATGACAATTCGCCAGAATCGTCTCCACCTCAAACTCTTCACTGCCCTCAACCTGGACAATAGAAGGTCCCACGTCCCTGAAAGAAGGTGTTGGGGCCGCGATTGGCAGAAAGCAGGGAGATGAAGAAAACCAGATGGATGGTGTAGTGAGCTGGCAGCTCTAGCTTGTAGGAAACGGACAACCGCTTCTCCAGAATGCGAAACAGACCCACTCATCACAGCTTGAGCTTAGGACTCTTAACTCCCATGAACTGCATGTTAGCATAGTTCATCATCACCTGATCACCCACTTGGAACTCCTCCGCTGATGGATGCTAATCAGCCTACTGCTTCCTGCCTTCAATAGCCGTTTTCACACCACGTCCCAAGTGCTGGCAAACCCATCAGCAATTTGCTACTCAGCCGGAAGAGATGTTGTTGTTGCAAGGGCAGCTGAGCTCAGTGGCTGGTGGCCATAAAATACCTCAAAATGGTGCCTTCTTTATTGATGCTGACACCGTTGAGTTGTAAGCAATCTCTGCCACTCCGAGCTTCCATTCCCAACCCTCTCCATCTGGTGGGACCATGCTCTGCAACAGCTGCTCCAAAGTCTGGTTTGTGCGCTCTGTCTGCCCATGGCTTTGTGGGTGGTATGCTATGGTCAGCTCCTCCTGCGTGCCCAAATTCTCCATGAGATATCTCCAAAGAGCGAAGTGAAGCATGGATCATGATCTGAGACCAGTTACAACGGCACTCCTTGCAGTTTGATAACATGACTGAGGATGAGTTACGCTCTCCTAGTAGCCGTGATTCCCTCTCGACCGGCAATAAAATGTGCCACCTTGGAGAATCGATACACCACCACCAACACCGTGTTGTTGCTCTTGTAAATCACAAGCAACCGACCGGTGAAGTCAAGCGAGATTTTTGTCCATGGCCTCTCTCGTACAGAGAATGGTTATAGCTCCCCTGGTGGCTTGGTCCTCCGCGCCATGATGCATTGGCATAGTTCAGCTCCACACCTTGCAACTTGCGTGATGCATATGCAAGCGGATGCAGCCCCTTCCCGTGATCTTGCATCATCACAGTTTCAATGGCATAGTCGCTTGCGTCCGTTGCCATGATATACTCCTTCAATGAATCCGAATGCAACAAGAGTAGAGTGTCACACATTATAGCCTTGAGTTCATCAAAGCTCTTTTGCTTTTTCTCGTCCTATTCCCACTCGTGATCCTTCCTCAATAGCTGAGTTAGTGGCGCATTGTTCTCAGCGTATCCCCGCATAAACTTTCGGTAGTAGTTGGAAAACCCAAGGAAGACCAAGATGTCAGGCACGCACTTTGGTATCGACCACTGCTTCACTGCTTCCACCTTCTTTGGATCCATGCAGAGACCCTTGCCGCTCACAATGTGCCCAAGGAACTCCTCCTCCCTCTTTTCGAGCTTGTACTTGGAGAGCTTTGCAAACAACTTCTCTCTGTGAATAATGTCCAACACCTGCCAAAGATGATGCTCATGCTCTTCTAGGATCTGAGAGTAGATGAGGATGTTGTCGAGGGAAACCTCCACAGACTTGTCCAAGGGTGGAAGATCCAAGCGCAAGGCAATTTAACTGAATAACTGTGCTCCCCTCAGCTGGTCAAACAGATCCTCAACCCTTAGCAACGAATACCGGTTCTTGATCCTTACGTTGTTCAATGCATGATAGTTCACGCACATCCATAGCTCCCTTGTCTTCTTTTTCAGAAAGAGGACCGGTGCAGTGTAAGATGACACTGACGGTCCGATGAACCCCTTTTCCATGGCTCCTCTAACTGCTTTTTCAGGTCAACCAGCTCATTATAGCTTGTGTGATAAGCTGCTCGCACTATTGGAGTTACTCCACGAACCAACTTAATTTTGTGGTTGATATCCCGCTTCGGTGGTAAACCCTTTGGCAGCTCAGTAAGAAACACATCACCATAGCTGTCCAATACCCCCTTAATGCCTACCGACTGCTCTATTGCTCATGCTTTCTATTTCTCTTCCTCCTTTTGCTTTGCATTTGCTATCAACACTTCCACTTCTATAGCTACTTCCTTCTGCCGCACCCACACAAGGTACACCTTGTCCCCCTTGCTTTGACAGTGCTTCCATCGCACGTAACTTCACTGTGGCACCTTGGCTGCCTTAGAGTCCTTCTCCTCAGCCCACTGACGCGGACGAAGCCTTCCCAGCAGTTGGCTGTCTACCGCTCACTACTCGTTGTCGTTTCCATGCTTCTTCTTCTTGCAGTCCTTCTTGTGGTGTCCAGGCTATCCACATATACAACAATTTCCACCACTTAGCTTGCTCTCCTATTGACCTTCTTGCATTGGGTGGATTTCCATGGGGTTAGTTTGTTGGTGCTATGCTGGACGATGGATAGTTTTCTACTTCTCACGGAAACCCCCTCGATGGTAGAGAAGCACGTCAACGCACTCAACAGTGGCCACCATCGCCTAGAACTCCGAGATCCCACTTGGTGCTAGCGTGTGCTGAATTTCCGCCTTGAAGCCATCATCGTACTTGTTTGACATCTCCTGCTTGCTCATTTTGTCAATCTCCGAGCACGGAACCAAGAAACGGTGTGTGTACCCTACTAACAGTATAAATCGGCAAAAATGTTCCTAGATTTCATTTTTTAAAACTTGTGGTGGCGATTGAAAACAACTGTGTACCCTATGAAGAAAAAAAAGTCCGAGCGGTTCGACCTTCGTCTGCAACGTCCTTGTGAAATCTTGGGTTTCTTGCATCTGCTCATCTGACATGATGCAGCCCGCACGTGCGGTGGCCAAACATCACATTGCGAGAGTGATTTGCTACATTCTCGAGCAATATGCCACCCCTGCAAAGAGATTCCTTTACGTGAAGCGAGAGCTAAGCTCGACTCATTGAGAAAATAGTGCTTGCTTCATATGGGTCTTGAGAATACTATAATCCTACTAACCCAAAAAAACGAAAATGTTGGCGAATAAACAATGTTTTTTGTGAAATTTTTCAAAATTCGCCGTTAAAAAGTTGTCAGTAGGGTACCCTTACACCAAACCAACGTGCTTCAGATGCTTTAGCTTTTTGCGTGCGACCATGGGGGCGTTCACAAGATCAAAGGGATCTCTGGTGGTCTGCTCAAACGTCTCCCATGTCGTCGGCGCACGAGGTTTTGCTTGCACTGCGCCTGGCTGCCACAACATGACATGTTACACAACTGCGTGGCTCTGGCTCTGATACCAGATGTGGGAGTGTGTGCTCTCTTGAGATTAAAGCTCTAGTGTGTGGAGAGCATAGTCATAGTGGAAAGATAGACTTGGAGAAGTCTGGAAGCCATAATTGGAAATGAAAGGTTTGACAGGTTCATAACTATGAATAGACTATAAGGTATTCATACTGATTGGCCGAATAGTCCTAGCCCTACTCTACTCCTCTCCTAGCTTGCTACAACAAGCTACTTGCACCTTGTACCCGGTCCCCTACTTGCACCTTTTGCTTAGTGCGAGAAGCGTCCGGGCGTCGATCGCCTGGATCAACGGTCTGCCTTGGCCTAGCACAAGCCTCCAAGTTAGCTCGATGTCTTGCACGGTCACCGCAAATGGCTCTCGGCGGTTGGTGCGGTCGCCATCTTGTACACGCCATCGCATGTGCTGCGATTGTTGTACGGTTGCAGCCACCGTTCTGCTTCAGGCAATGACCACGCGCTTTGTCCGGGGCTTGCCTCCAAAACTTCCCCTCGGCGGGTAGCGTAACAGATATTCCNGTTAGCTCGATGTCTTGCACGGTCACCGCAAATGGCTCTCGGCGGTTGGTGCGGTCGCCATCTTGTACACGCCATCGCATGTGCTGCAATTGTTGTACGGTTGCAGCCACCGTTCTGCTTCAGGCAATGACCACGCGCTTTGTCCGGGCTTGCCTCCAAAACTTCCCCTCGGCGGGTAGCGTAACAGATATTCCACTTGCCGAGAAGATGAAAGTCACCCTCGCATGGTGTGTTCACAATGCCACACGAAGGGCGAGTGAAACGCCCCCTTGGCGACAGTGTGCTCCTCAAGTCGTCGCTCGCTCGATCGCTCCTCCTCGCTCCTTTCAGCCGCGAGCCATCGAGGTCGAGCCTGACCTCCAATGAACATCCGCCCGAAATACTAGGAAAGCGGAAGTATCCCCCTGGTACCCCCCAAACTAGGGTGAGACACCAAGTCTGCCAGAAGAATAGGGACACCTCATTACCTTCTTCCAGTCTGCTTGCAGTATTGGATTGGTTACAAGAGTGAACGTGGATGCTTTCTGAAAGATGATCCCGAGCACATGGACCGGGTGAACCAGAGTTGTGATTTTGCCGTTGATTTTAGGGTGTCATCGGTTTTGCGCTCAAAACACGATTCTTCTGTGTTTTTTCACCGAGAGGAAACAGGTTCAAATCGACGGGAGTTATCTACTGTGTCTTTGATTTTCGTGGGTTTACCCCTCCCGATATCGTCATAAGAACATCTTCATTTTGTGGATGCGAATCTAGTTATGATTGGCCATCGCGCACTACGCATCTCTTGAATCAAGCGACGTTAAGCTGGCCGTTGGAACTGCTCTTGCGATACGAATTCCTTTAGTGACTTCAACGCGATTTCGAAGTGTTTCCAACCGGTCTGGAAATCGTCGTTGACCGTAGAGGATTAAGATGATTTAATGTTTTTTTTGTTCGAATCAATTTCTAAGTGAACGTCTTAATAGGCCCTCAACCCACGCATTGATTTTTACCTTGATTCTATGTGTTGGGGACGGGACACGACTTGACAAAGTTGTTCGCAAGATCCTACAGCCCTTGATGAATCTCCCAAGTGAATTGGCAAAAACAACAAAGAATCAATGGCCACCCACCGATTCCTAATGATTTGGCGGTGAAGCAATGCCGTCAGGTGACATTGCTTCCACATTCTGGGTAGCGGCCTATCTGCGGAAACAACTAGAATCAATCAAAATTCCTGGGATGAAGACGTTCATCCAAAATCAATTCTTGAAAACGTTTTCAGCTTTCTTTAATTGAGATCTACAGTCAATGATACGTTTTGCTCTTTGGCCATGACGCTAACTTNTTCGAGGTCCATGAATTCATGAGAAATTGGCGGGATTCATTTGATTTCTCCTTTGCTTCTCTAACAACGTTTTGGTGCACTAGCATTCCCGTTCATTCGACGCATCGTCTCCTGAGAACCAAACCGTCGGGCTCATAGAATCAATAGCAAAATCAAAGCGAACGGCACCGCCAAAAAGCTCGTCAACCATCATGGCCTTAAGAGATAATGATGGCGCACTTAAATCTACCCCAGAAGAACTAGCACGCATCACACAAAACTTCTTCCAACGAGTTTACCAACGACCCGATCATATTGACAGCTTCTCTCCCATTCTCCTCCCTCAGTTTAAGAAACATATCCCACGTCAAATCCTAACTGAGTTAGAAGCACCAATCACTCGCAGTGAGGTAGTGGAAGAAACACTCTCCCAGGCGCTACATAAAACCCCAGGACCAGACGGACTCCCGGGAGAATTCTACAAACTATTCATCCCCCAGATAGCACCCCAGCTCCTNCGTCAGGTGACATTGCTTCCACATTCTGGGTAGCGGCCTATCTGCGGAAACAACTAGAATCAATCAAAATTCCTGGGATGAAGACGTTCATCCAAAATCAATTCTTGAAAACGTTTTCAGCTTTCTTTAATTGAGATCTACAGTCAATGATACGTTTTGCTCTTTGGCCATGACGCTAACTTTTCATTGCTAAGCACAAGCGAGGCTTGCTACATGACGTGGCCAAAGACATCGCAGAAAGGACGCCCGAAAATTTAGGACTCGTTTCCATGAAAGTTGGATAGCGTGAAGCGAGCCTTTAGAGTAGACATGGCTGTTCACACATTGATTCAAACCGTTTCCCT
>SZWC01029855.1:0-25424 GCA_023375785.1 Penium margaritaceum | reverse complement strand
TGCATCGGTGAGTAGCCGCCCTCGGTTAATTCCGAGTGGTCGGGCTCGACCCCCGGGTGGCGGCACTCACTCACCCGAGCTCGTCGCTCGTGGTGGGTGAGCGCTCACCGGTCCTAGTCTCGCTCGCCCCCTCCTACACTCACTTGTCTTGCTGTGACCTCGAACTTTGCAAACAAGTTGCCGCATCCATGGCGTGTCTCCTACATTGGTGCTTGCTGTGTAACCATGCTTCCTCACACCCGGATAAGCTAGGCTAGCAACTTCCTAGAAACTAAAGGGGGGGGGACATCACATGCGTCCACACTGTTGTCAGGGATGAGATCACGGACATCTGTAGAGAGCACTCTCTAGGGGTAGACGTGGAGCCAGGAGGGGAGTTGCAGCTGCAGGACGAGGAGGATGGGCTCAAGCAGGACTTGGCTATGACGGACCGGGAGCTTGGGACGGTTTGGGTGTTGCCTGACAATAACTGGCAATACCTGGGCAATGCCTGGACAATGCTTGGTAATGCCTGGGAATGCCTGGGGCATGCCTAGCAATGCCTAGGCAAAGCCAGGCAATGCCTCAACAATGCCTGGCAATGTCTCGACTATGCATGGCAATGCCTGGCAATGCCTAGGCAATGCCTGGCAATGCATGGGCAATGCCTGCAATGCCTGGCAATGCCTGGCAATGCCTGGCAATGCGAAGCAATGCCTCGCAATGCCTGGTCATGCCTGGCAATGCCTGGGCAATGTCTGGCAATGCCTGGGCAATGCATGGCAATGCCTCGGCAATGCCTAGGCAATGCCTGGGCAATGCCGAGGAATGCCCGGTAATGCTTGGACAATGCCTAGCAATGCCTAGCAATGCCTTGGCAATGCGTGGCAATGCCTGGCAATGCATGGGCAATGCCTGGCAATGTCTAGCAATGCCTAGACAATACCTGGAAATGCCTAGGCAATGCTTGGTAATCCCTAGCAATGCCTGGGCAATGCATGGGCAATGCTTGGCAATGCCCTGACAATGTCAAGCAATGCCTAGAGAATGCCTGGCAATGCATGGCAATGCCTAGCTAATGCCTAGCAATGCTTGGGAAATGCCTCGACAATTCCTAGAAATGCTTGGGGAATGACTAGCAATGCCTGGACGATGCCTTGGCAATGCGTGGAAAATGCCTAGCAATGCCTGGCAATGCCTAGCGATGACTAGGAAATGCCTGGAGAATGTCTCGGTAATGCCTAGGCAATGTCTTGCAATGCCTGGGCAATGCCTGATCTCCATGGCAATGCCTGACAATGCCTGGCAATGCCGGGGCAATGCCAGACAATATTTGCTTATGCTTTGGCAATGCATGGCCGATTCCTAGCAATGCCTAGCAATGCCTGGTAATGCCTGGACAGTGCAAGGCAATGCCTGGGCAATGCCCGACGATGCCTTGGCGATGCTTGGCAATGCCTGGGCAATGCCTGGCAATGCGTAGGCAATGCCCGGGTAATGCCTAGAAAAGCCTAGGCAATAACTGGTGATGCCTACGCAATGCCTAGGGAATGCCTGGCAATGCCTGGGCAATGCTTGACAAGGCCTGACAATGCGTATCAATGCTTAGGTAATGCATGGTAATGCCTCGCAATGCATGGGCAATGCCTGGCAATGCCTGGTAATGCCTAGCAATGCCTAGCAATGCTTGGACAATGCCTAACAATGCCTAGCAATGCCAGGCAATGCCTGGCAATGCCTGGGAAATACATGGCAATGACTGGCAGTGCCTGGAAAATGTATGGGTAATGCATGGCAATGCCTAAACAGTGCCTCGCAATGCCTGGCAATACCTAGACAATGCCTGGCAATGCTTGGGCAATGCCTGGCAATGCAAGGCAATGCCTAGCAATTCAGGGATAATGCTCGGCAATGCGTGGCAATGCCAAGGCAATGCCTGGCAATGTCTCGGCAATTCTTGGCAATGCCTGGACAATGCCTGGCAATCCCTGGCAATACCTAGAAAATGTCTGGCAATGCCTAGAAATGCCTGGGTAATGCATGGGCAATGCTCGGCAATGCCTGGCAATGCCTGGCGATGCCAGGCAATGCCTAGCAATGCCTGGGCATTGCCTGGCAATGCCTAGCAATGCCTGGGCAATGCCTGGCGATTCCTGGCTATGCATGGGCAATTCCTGGCACTGCCTGGCAATGCCTCGCAATGCATGGGCACTGCCTTGCAATGCCTGGCAATGCCTAGCAATGCCTGGCAATACCTAGCAATGCCTGGGCAATGCCTGGCCATGCCTAGGCAATGCCTCGAAATGTCTGGCAATGCGTGGACAATGTGTGGGCAAGAAATGTGTAGGCAATGCCTCAGCAATGCCTAGCAGTGCTGGGGCAATGCCTGGCCAATGCTTCGCAATGCCTCACAATGCCTAAACAATGTCTAGCAATGCCTGAGCAATGCCTGGCAATTCCTAGGCAATGCATAGCAATGCCTGGGCAATGCCTGGCAATGCCTAAGCAGTGCCTGGGCAATGCCTTGCAATGCTTGGCAGTGCCTGGCATTGCCTGGCAATGCCTGGGCAATGCCTGGTAATGCCTCGCAATGCATGGGAAATGCGTGGCAATGCCTCGCAATGCCTGGCATTGTATGACAATGCCTGGTAATGACTCGTAATGCCTGGACAATGCCTGGCAATGCCTAGGCAATGCCTGGACAATGCTGGGACAAAACCTGGCAATGCCTGGAAAAACCTAGCAATGTCTGGCAATGTCTGGCAATGCGTGGCAATGCGTGGAAATGCCTACCAATGCCTGGACATTTCCCTGCAATGCCTTGACAATGCCTCGGCAATGCCCGGCAATGCCTAGCCAATGCCTGGACGATGCCTTGCAATGCCTTGGCAATGCGTGGCAATGCCTGGAAATGCATGGGCAATGCCTGGCAATGCCTAGGCAATGCCTGGGAAATGCCTAGACAGCGCCTTACAATGCTTGGCAATGCCAAGGCAATGCCAGGGCAATGACTAGCAATGCCTGGCAATGCCCGGGCAATGCCTGGGCAATGCCTGGCAATGCCTGGGCAATGCCTGGCATTCAGGCAAATCCTCGGCAATGCCTGGCAATGCCTTGCAATGCCTATCAATGCCTTGCACTGCCTGGTTGATGCCTGGCAATGCTTGGTAATGCCTGGGTAATGCCTGGCAATGCCTGGGCAAAGCCTGGCAATGCCTGGCAATATTGAGCAATGACTGGCAATGCCTCGCATTGCTCGGGAAATGCCTGGAAATGCCTGGGCAATTCCTGGCAATGCTTGGCAATGCTTGTCAATGCCTGGCAATGCCTGGGCAATGCCTAGCAATGCTTGGCAACGCCTGGGCAATGCCTGGCAATGCCTGGGCATTGCCTAAGCAATGTCGAGCAATGCCTGGAAATGTCTGGCAATGTTGGGCAATGCCTGGCAATGCCGCACAATGCCTGGCAATGCCAAGTAATGCATGGGCAATGCCTGGCAATGCCTGGCAATGCCAAGTTAATGCTTTGCAATGCTTGGACAATGCCTTGGCTATGCCTGGCAATGCCTTGGACATGCTTGGGCATTGCCTGGCAATGCCTGGCAAGCTTGGGCAATGCTGGGAAATGCCTAAGCAATGCCTGGCAATGCCTGGGCAATGCCTGGCAATCCCTGGCAATGCCTGGCAATGTCGAGAAATGCCTGGACAATGCCTGGCAATGCCTTGCAATGCCTGGCAATGCCTGGGCAATGCGTGGCAATGCCTCGTAATGCTTGGTAATGCCTGGCAATGCCTGGGCAATGCCAGGTAATGCCTGGCAATGCTTGGACAATGCACGACAATGCCTGGACAATGCCGGGCAATGCCTCGCAATGCCTCGCAATGCCGGGCAATGCTTCAGCAATGCGTGGCAATGCCTGGAAATGCCTGGGCAATGCCCGGCAACGCCTGGCAATGCCTTGGCAATGTCTTGTAATTCCTGGCAATGCCTGGGCAATGCCCGGCAACGCCTGGCAATGCCTGGCAATGCTTGGCAATTCCAGGCAATACCTGGCAATGCCTAGCAATGCCTGGCAATGCCTTGCAATGCGTGGCAATGCCTGGGCAATGCCTGGGCATTGCCTGACAATGCTTGGCAAGCTTGGGCAATGCCGAGAAATGCTTGGCAATGCCTGGCAATGCCTGGGCAAAGCATGGGAATGCTTGGCAATGCCTGGGCAATGCCTGGCAATGCCTGGGCAATGCGTGGCAGTGCTTGGCAATGCCTGGCAATGCCTGGCAATGCCTGGGCAATGCCTGGCAGTGCCTAGCAATGCCCAAAAATGCCTGGCAATGCCTAGAAATGCTAGACATTGCCTGGGCAATGCCCGGCAATGCATGGCAATGCATGGCAATGCCTGGCAATGCCTGGCAATCTTGGGCAATGCCTGGTAATACTTGGCAATGCCTGGGCATGCATGGGCAATGCCTAGGCATTGCCTGGCAATGCCTAGCAAGCTTGGACAATGCCGGGAAATGCCTAAGCAATGCCTAGCAATATCGGGGCAATGCGTGGCAATGCCTAGGCAATTTCTGGCAATGTCTGGGCACTGCTCCGCAATGCCTAGCAATGCGTGACAAAGCATGCCAATGCCTGGAAAATGCCTAGCAATGCTTGGCAATGCCTGTTAATGCGTGGGCAATCCCTAGCAATGCCTGGCAATGCCCGGCAATGCCCGGCAATGCCTGGGCAATGCCTGGCAATGCCTGCGCAATGCTTGGCAAAGCCTGGCAAAGCATGGCAATGTCTTGCGATGCCTGGCAATGCCTGGGCATCGCCTGGCAATGCCTGGCAAGCTTGGACAATGCCGTAAAATGCCTAAACTATGCCTGGCAATGCCTGGACAATGCCTGGCAATGCCTGGGCAATGCCTGGCAATGCCTAGCAATGCCTAGCAATGCTCAGGCAAGGCCTGGCAATGCCTGGATATTGCATGGTATGCCAGGCAATGCCTGGGCAATGCCTGGCAATGCCTAGGTAATACCTGGCAATGCCACACAATGCCTGGCAATGCCAAGCAATGCCTGGCAATGCTTGGCAATGCCTGGCTATGCCTTGGCAATTACTTACAATGCCTTGTAATGCCTTGCAATGCCTGGCAATGCCTGACAATGCCTGGTAATACGTGGGCAATGCCTGGCAATTCCTTGCAATGTCTCTGCAATGCCCGGGCATTGCCTGGCAATGCTTGGCAATGCCTGGGCAATGCCAGGCAAGGCCTGGGCAATTCCTGGCAATGCCTGGCAATGCCTCGCAAAGCCTGGACAATGCCTCGCAATGCTTGGCAATGCCTGGAAATACCTTGCAATGCCTGGCAAAGCCTGGCAATGTCTGGGCAATGCCTGGGCATTGCTTGGCAAGCAATACCTCGCAATGCTTGGCAATGCCTTGCAATGCCTGGACAATGTCTAGCAATGGGTGGGCAAAGCCTTGCAATGCCTGGCAATGCCTAGGCAATGCCTTGCAATGCCTGAAAATGCATGGGAAATGCCTGGCAATGCCTGGGCAATGCCTGGCAATGCTTGGGCAATGCATTGAAGTGCCTACGCAATGCCGGAAATGCCTGGCAATGCCACGCAATGCCAGGCAATGCGTGGGCAATGCGTGGCAATGCCTCGAAATGCCTGGCAATGCCTGGCAATGCCTAGGCAATGCCTGGAAATTCTTGGCAATGCTTGGCAATGCCTTGCAATGCGTGGCAATGCGTGGCAATGCATGGCAATGCATGGCAATGCTTGGGCAATACCTTGCAATGCCTGGCAATGCTCGAGCAATGCTTGGGCAATGCCTGGCAATGTTTGGGCAATGCCTGAGCAATGCCTGGGAAATGCCTCGCAATGCCTGGGTAATGCATGGGTAATGCCTGGGGAATGCCTGGCAATGCCTTACAATGCCAAGCAATGCCTGGCAATGCTTGGCAATGCTTGGCAATGCCTAGTAATGCCTGACAATGCCAGGGCAATGCTTGGGCATTGCGTGACTTCGCTTGGTTAGCTTTGGCAATGCCGGGAAACGCCTAATGTTGGACAATGCCGGGAAATGCCTGGCAATGCCTGGCAATGCCTCGTCAATGCCTGGCAATGCCTGGCAATGCCAGGGCGATGCCTGGCAATTCCTATCAATTCCTGGGTAATGCCGGGCAATGCCTAGCAATGCCTGGCAAAGCCTGGCAATGCTAGACAATGCCTGGACAAAACCTAGAAATGCCTGGCAATGCCTGGCAATGCCTGGGCAATGCCTGCTTTGCAATGCCTGGAAATGCCTGGCAATGCCTGGCAATGCCTGGCAATGCCTGGCAAAGCCTGGGCAATGCATGGCAATGCCTAGGCAATGCTTGGCAATGCCTGGGCAATGCCTGGAAATGCCTTGCAATGCCTCTTCAATGCCTGGCAATGCCTGACAATGCCTCGGAAATGCCTTGGAATGCCTGGAAATTTGTGGGCAATGCCGAGCACTGCCTGGCAATGCCTGGCAAAGCGTGGCAATGCCGGGCAAAGCCAGGGCAATGCCCGGCAATGCCTGGCAATGCCTGGGAAATGCCTGCCTGGCGATGCCTTGGCAATGCTTGACAATGCTTGGGCAATGCCTGGCAATGCCCGAGAATGCCTGGCAATGCCTGGCAATACTTGGCAATGCCTGGCAATGCCTGGCAATGCCTGGGAAATGCCTGAGCATTGCGTGGCAATGCCTGGCAAGCTTGGGCAATGCCTGGGCAATGCCTGGCAATGTCTAGTAATGCTTGGCAACGCCTGGTAATGCCTGGCAATGCCTGGCAAATCCTGGCAAGCTTGGACAATGGTAGGGCAATGCCTAGACAATGCTGGCAATGCCAGGCAATGCCTGGTAGTTCTTGGCAATGCCTCGCAATGCCTTGCAATGTCTCGCAATGCCTGACAATGCCTGGGAATGCCTAACAATGCCTTGCAATGCATGGGCAATGCCTGGGCACTGCCTGGCAATGCCTGGCAAGGGTGGGCAATGCTTGGCAGTGCATGGAAATGCCTGACAATGTCGTGCAATTCCAGGCAGAAACTGGCAATGCCTGGCTATGCTTGGCCATTGCTTGGCAGTGCCTCGCAAGCTTGGGCAATGCCTGGGCATTGCCTGGGCAATGCTTGGGCAATGCCTAGCAATGCGTGGCAATGCCTAGGCAATGCATGGAGATGCCTGGCAATGCCTCGGAATGCCAGGTCAATGCCTAGCAATGCTTAGGCAATACCTAGCAATGCTTAGGCAATGCCTAGCAATGCTTGGCAATGTCTGGCAATGCCTGGCAATGCCCTTGCAATGCCTGGGCATTGCCTGGCAATGCTCGGCAAGCTTGGACAATGCCTGGGCAATGCTTGAAATGCCTGGCAATGCTCTTGCAATGCCTAGGAATTGCCTGGCAACGCCTGGCAAGCATTGGCAATGCCCAGCAATGCCTGGGCAATGCCTGGTAATGCCTTGCAATGCCTAGCAATGCCTGGCAATTCCTAGGCAATGCCTAGGCAATGCCTGGCAATGCAACGGCAATGCCTGAGCATTGCTTGGCAATGCCAGGACAATGCCTGAGCATTGCCTGGCAATGCCTGGCAGGCTAAGGTAATGCCTGGCAATGCCTGGGCAATGCCTCGCATTGCCAAGCAATGCTTGGCCATGCCTGGTAATGCCTGGCAATGCCTCACAATGCCTAAGCAATGCTTGGGCCTTGCCTGGCAATGCCTGGCAAGCTTGGGCAATACCGGGAAATGCCTAAGCCATGCCTAGCACTTCCTGGGCAATGCCTGGCAATGCCTAGGCAATGCCTGGCAATGTCTGGCAATATCTGGGCAATGCCTTGCAATGCCTCACAATGCCTGGCAATGCGTGGCAATGCCAAGGCAATGCCTGCCAATGCCTGGCAATGCCTAGCATTGCTTGGCAATGCCTAGACAATGCTTGGCAATGCCTGGCAATGCCAGGCAATGCCTGGACAACGCCTAGAAATGCCTGGCAATGCATGGACAATGCCTGACAATGCCTGGCAAAAGCCTGGCAATGCCTGGCAATGCCTGGGTAATGCTTGGGCAATACCTAAGCATTGCTTGGTAATGCTTGGCAAGCTTGGGCAACGCGAGAAAATGCCTAAGCAATGCTTGGCAACGCCTGGGAAATGCCTGGCAATGCTTGGCAATGCCTGGGCAATGCCTGGCAATGCCTGGGAAATGCCCGGCAATGCCTGAATATTGCCTAACAATGCCTGGCAATGCCTGGACAATGCCTGGCAATGCCTAGCAATGCTTGGGAAATGCCTGGCAATGCCTAGCAATGCCTGGCAATGCCTAGCATTACCTAGCAATGCTTGGGCAATGCCTTAGAATGCCTGGTAATGCCTGGCAATGCCTGACAATGCCTGGCAACGCCTGGCAACGCCAGGAAATGCCTAAGAAATGCTAGGCAATGCCTGGGAAAAGCCTGGCAATGCATGGACAATGCCGGGCAATGCGTTGGCAATTCCTGACAATGCCTGGCAATGCGTGGCAATGCCTGGCAACGACTGGGCAATTCCTAGAAATGCCTGGAAATGCCTTGCAAAGGCTGGCAATGCCTGGCAATACCTTGCAATGCCTGGACAATGCCTCCCAATGCCTGGGCAATTCTTGGCAATGCCTGGACAATGCCAAGCAATGCCTGGCAATGCCTGGCAATGCCTGGCAATGCGTGGGCAATGCCTGGAAATGCCTGGCAATGCCTGGGTAATGCGTGGCAATGGTTGGCAATTCTTGGAAATGCCAAGCAATGCATGGCAATGCCCGGCAATGCTTGGCAGTGCTTGGAAATGCCTGACAATGTTTGGGTAGTGCCTGGGAATGCCTGGCAATGCCTGGGCAATGCTTTGCAATGCCAGGCAACGCCTGGGCAATGCCTGGGTAATGTCTGGGCAATGTCTAGCAATGCCTGGACAAAGCATGGGCAATGCCCGGCAATACCTGGATAATGCCTAGGGAATGCCTGGCAATGCATGGCATTGCCCGGGGAATGCTAGGCAGTGCCTGGCAACGCCTCGCAATGCCTAACAATGCCTGGCAATGCCTGGGCACTGCCTGGACATTACCTAGCAATGCCTCTCAGTTTTCGGCAATGCCGAGAAATGCCTAAGCAATGCCTAGCAATACTTGGCCAATGCATGGCAATGCGTGGCAATGCCGTGCAATGCCTGGGTAATGCCTTGCATTGCCTGGGTAATGCCTAACAATGCCTGGCAATTCTTGGCAATGCCTAGGCAATGCCTGGCAATGCCTTAGCAATGCCTGGGCAATGCAGGGCAATGCCTGGTAATGCCGGGCCAAGCTTGGGCAATGCATGGCAATGCCTGACAATGGCTGGCTATGGTTGGCAATGCATGGACTTGCCATGCAATGCCTGGGAATGCCTGGCAATGCCTGGCAATACCTGGCAATGCCTGGTAATGCCTGGCAACGCCTGGGCAATGCCCGGGCATTGCCTCGCAATGCCTGGCAAGCTTGGGCAATGCCGGGAAATGCCTTAGCTTGGGTAATGTTGGGAAATGCCTGGCAATGCCTGGATAATGTTTGGCAATGCTGACAATGCCTGGGCAATGCTTGGCAATGCCGCGGCAATGCCTGGCAATTCTTGGACAATTCCGGGTAACGCTTGGCAACGCCTGGCAAAGCTTCGCAGTGCCGGGCAATGCCTGGGCAATGTCTGGCAATGCCTGGCAATGCCTAGCAATGCCTCGAAATGCCCGGCAATGCCTGGCAATGCCGGGCAATGCCCGGCAATGCTTGGAAATGCCTAGACAATGCCTGGGCATTGACTGGCAATGCCTGCCAAGCTTGGGTTATGCAGGGAAATGCCTAAGCAAAACCTAGCAACGCCTGGGCAATGCTTGGCAATGCTTGGACAAGGCCTGGCAATGCCTGGGCAATGTTTGGCAATGCCTAGCAATGCATGGCAATGCATGGCAATGCCTAGGAAATACCTGGCAATGCCTGGCAATGTCTGGCAATGCCTGTATATTGCCTGGCAATGCCTAACAAGCTTGGGAAATGCCTGGGCAATGCCTGGCAATCCCTAGCAATACATTGCAATGCCTGGCAATGCCTGGGCGTTGCGTGGTAATTCCTGGAAAGCTAGGACAATGCGTAGGCAATGCCTGGACAATGCCTCGGCCATGCATGGCAATGCCTCAAAGTGCCTGGCAATGCCTAGCAATGCCTCGCAGTGCCCAAAAATGCCTGGCAATGCCTAGGCATTGCCTGGCAATGCCTAGGCATTGCCTGGCAATGCTTGGGCATTGCCTGGCAATGCTTGGCAAGCTTGGATAATGCTTTGGTAATGCCTAGACAATTCCTAGCAATGCCTCGCAATGCCTGGCAATGCCTCGCAATGCTCGGCAATGCCTCGCAATGCCTGGCAATGCCTGGCAATGCCTGGGAACTCCTAGCAATGCCTGGCAATGCCTGGGAAATGCCTGGGCATTGCGTGGTAATGCCTGGCAAACTTGGGCAATGCCTAGCAATGCTTGGCAATGCCTGGCAATTCCTGGGCAATGCCTGGGCATTGCCACGCAATGCATGGCAACCTTGCATAATGCATGGTAATACCCGGCAATGCCTGGCATTGCCTAGGCATTGCCTGGCAGTGCCTCGCAAGCTTGGGCACTGCCTGGGAAATGCTTGGGCAATGCTTGGCAATGCCTTGTAATGCCTGGCAATGCCTCGCAATGCCTGGCAATGCCTGGTAATGCCTTGCAATGCCTGGCAATGCCAAGCAATGCCTGGAAAGGCCGGGCAATGCTTGGCAATGTCGGGAAATGGCTAAGCAATGCCTTGCAATGCCTGGGCAATGCCTGGCATTACCCAGGCATTGCCAAGCATTGCTTAGGCATTGCCCAGGCATTGCCAGGCATTGCCAGGCATTGCCAGGCAAGCTTGGACAATGCCGAGAAATGCCTAAGCAATGCCTGGCAATTCTTGGGCAATTCGTGGAAAATGCCTGGAAATGCCTGGCAATGCGTGGACAATGCCTCACAATGCGTGGCAATGCTTGACAATGCTTGGCAATGCCTGGCAATGCCTGGAAATGCCTAGGCAATGCCTAGTAATGCCTGGGCAATGTCTGGAAATGCCTGGTAATGCTGGCAATGCCTCACAATGCCTAGGCAATGCGTGACAATGCATGGCAATGCCTGAGCAATGCCTGGTAATGCCTGGCAATGCTTAGCAATGCCTAGGCAATGGCTGGCAATTCCTGGCAATGCCTGGGCAATGCCTGGGAATGCCAGGGCAATCTTCGACAATGCTTGGGAATGCATGGCAAGGCCTGGTCTATGCTTAGTAATATCTGGATAATGCCTAGGCAATGCCTGGCAATGCCTGGACAATGCCTGGCAATGCGTGGGCAATGCTTGGTAATGAATGACAATGCTTAGCAATGCCTCGGCAATGCGTGGCAATGCCAAGACAATGCCTAGGCAATGCCAGGCAATGCCTCGGAATGCCTGGGCAATGCCTGGAAATGCCTCGAAATGCCTGGGTAATGCCAGGCAATGCCTAGCCAATGCCTAGGCAATGCTTGGCAATGACAGGGCAATGCCTGGTAATGCCTGGCAATGCCTGGCAATGCGTGGTAATGCCTAGGCAATTTCCTTGGGATGCCTGGAAATGCCTGGGCAATGCGTGGCAATGCCTGGGGAATGCCTGGGAATGCCCAGGGAATGCATTGCAATGCCTCGTAATGCCTGGACAATGCCTGGCAATGCCTGGGCAATGCTTGGCAATGCCTCGGCAATGCCTGGCAAAACCTGGATGATGCCTGGCAATGCATGGCAGAGCCTGGCAATGCCTCGGCAATTCCTCGCAAGGCCTGGCAATGCCTGGCAATGCCTTGGCAATGCCTGGTAATGCCTGGCAATGCCTGGCAATGCCTGGGAAATGCCTTGATAATGCTTGGCAATGCCTGGTCATGCCAGGCAATGCCTAACAATGCGTGGAAATGCAAGGCAACACCTGGCAATGCCTGGTATTTCCTGGGCAATGCCTTGCAATGCCTAGGCAATGCCTGGCAATGCCTGGTAGTGCCTCGCAATGCCTGGCAATGCCTGGTAATGATTGGGCAGTGCCTGGCAATGCATGGGCAATGCCTTGCAATGCCTGGGTAATGCGTGGTAATGCCTGGCAATGCCTTGGCAATGCCTGGCAACGCCTGGGCAAAGCCTGGACAATGCTCGGTAATGCATGGAAATGCCTGGGCAATGCTTGGTAATGCCTGGCAATCCCTTGGCAATGCCTCGCAATGCCTGGCAATGCCTGGGAATGCCTGAAAAAAATGCAATGCCTGACAATGCCTGGCAATGCCTGACAATGCCTCGCAATGCCAGGGCAATGCCAGGCAATGGCTGGCAATGCCTGGCTATGCCTGGCAATGTTTGGCAATGCCTGGGCAATGCCTGGAAATGCCTGGCAATGCTTGGACAATGCCTGGACAATGCCTGGCAATGCCTGGCAATGCCTGGGCAATGCCCGGCAATGCCTAGCAATGCCTGGCAATGCCTGGGAAAAGCCAGGCAATGCCTGGGAAATGCCTGGCAATGCCTGGGCAATGCCTGGCAATGCATGGCAATTCTTGGGCAATGCCTTCGCAATGCCTGGCAATGCCAGGCAATGCTTGGCATTGCCTGGCAATGCGTGGGCAATGCCTGGCAATGACTGGGCAATGCATCGCAATGCCTAGGCAATGCTTGGAAATGCCTGGCAATGCCTGGGTAATGCCTAGTAATGCCGGGGTAATGCCAGGCAATGCTTGGCAATGCCTGGGCAATGCCTGGTAATGCCTGGCAATGCCTGGGCAATGCCGAGCAATGCCTGGGCAATGCCTCGCAATGCGTGGCGATACCTGACAATGCCTGGGCAATGCGTCGCAATGCCTCGGCAATGCCTGGCAATGCCTGGGAAATGCCTGGCAATGCCTGGTAATGCCTGGCAATGCCTGGCAATGCCTGGGCAATGCCTGGTCATGACTAGGCTATGCCTGACAATGCCTTGCAATGCATGGGCATTGCCTGGCAATGCCGGGGCAATGCCTGGACAATGCTCGGCAATGCCTAGGAAATGCCTGGCAATGCCTCGCAATGCCTGGACAGTGCCTGGTAATGTCTGGGCAATGCTTGGCATTGCCTCTGCAATGCTTGGTGATTCCTGAGCAATGCTTGGCAATGCCTGGCAATGCCTGGCAATGCCTGGGCAGTGCCTGGCAATGCGTGTCAATGCCTTGCAACGCCTAGCAATGCATGGGCAATGCTTGGCAATGCCTCGGAAATGCTTGGCAATGCCTGGCAATGCCTAGTAATGCCTGGCAATGCCTGGGTAATGCCTGGGAATGCCTGGGCTATGCCTGGCACTGCCTGGGCAATGCCTCGCAATGCCTGGGCAATGCCCGGCAATGCCTGGCAATGCCTGGCAATGCCTTCCAATGCGTGGCAATGCCCGGCAATGCCTTGCAATGCCTGGCAATGCTTGGGCAATGCCTTGAAATGCCCGGCAATGTCTCGTAATGCCTCGGCAATGCCTGACAATGCCTGGGCAATGCTTGGCAATGCCTGGCCATGCCTAAGCAATGCATTGTAATGCCTGGGCAATGCCTGGCAATGCTTGGGCAACGCTTTGCAATGCCTGGGCAATGCCTGGGCAATGTATGGCAATGCCTCGACAATGCATGGCAATGCCTAAACAATGCCTGCCAATGCCTGGCAATGCCTCGCAATGCATCGCAATGCCTGGCAATGCCTTGGCAATACTTGGGTAATGCCTGGCAATGCCCGAAGAATGCCTGGCAATGCCTAGCAATGCCTGGGCAATGCCTGACAATGCTTGGCAATGCCTGGCAATGCCTGGAAATGCCTAGGTAATGCCTGGTAATGCCTGGGCAATGTCTGGCAATGCATGGCAATGCATGGCAATGCCTCGCAATGCCTAGGCAATGCGTGACAATTCATGGCAATGCCTGAGCAATGCCTGGTAATGCCTGGCAATGCCCAGCAATGCCTAGGCAATGCTTGGCAATTCCTGGCAATGCATGGGCAATGCCTGGCAATGCCTGGGTAATGCTCGACAATGATTGGCAATGCCTGGCAAGGCCTGGTCTATGCTTAGCAATATCTGAATAATGCCTAGGCAATGCCTGGCAATGCCTGGACAATGCGTGGCAATGCCTGGGCAATGCCTGGCAATGAATGGCAATGCTTGGAAATGCCTGGGCAATGCCTGGCAATGCGAAGACAATGCCTAGGCATTGCATGGCAATGCCTGGGAATGCCTGGGCAATGCCTGGCAATGCCTGGCACTGCCTGGGTAATGCCGGGCAATGCCTAGCCAATGCCTGGCAATGACTAGGCAATGCTTGGCAATGCCTAGCAATGCCTGGCCAATGCCTGGCAATGCCTGGCAATGCCTAGGCAATTCCTGGCAATACCCGGCAATGCCTGGGCAATGCCTTGCAATGCCTGGGCAATGCCTGGCAATGCCTGGGGAATGCCTGGCAATGCCTAGGGAATGCATGGAAATGCCTTGTAATGCCAGGACAATGCCTGACAATGCCTGGAAAATGCCTGGCAATGCCTGGGCAACGCCTAGACAATGCCTAGCAATGCATGGCAATCCCTGGGCAATTCCTGGCAAGGCCTGGCAATGCCTGGAAATGCCTTGGCAATGCCTGGCAATGCCTGGCAATGCCTGGCAATGCCTGGTAATGCTTGGCAATGCCTGGCAATGCATGGGCAATGCCTGGCAATGCCTGGATAATGCTTGGCAATGCCTGGTTATGCCTGGCAATGCCTGACAATGCGTGGAAATGCAAGGCAACACCTGGCAATGCCTTGTAATACCTGGGCAATGCCTTGCAATGCCTTAGTAATGCCTAGCAACGCCTGCTAATGCCTGGTTATGCCTGGCAATGCCTGGCAATGCCTGGTAATGTGTGGGCAATGCCTGGCAATGCATGGGCAATGCCTGGCAATGCCTGGCAATGCCTGGGCAATGCCTAGTAATGCCTGGCAATGCCTGGCAACGCCTGGGCAATGCCTGGGTAATGCCTGACAATGCATGGAATGCCTGGACAATGCTTGGCAATGCCTGGCAATCCCTGGGCAATGCCTCGCAATGCCTGGCAATGCCTGGGAATTCCTGACAAAACTTGGCAATGCCTGATAATACCTGGCAATGCTTGCGCAATGACTGGAAATGCCTGGGCAATGCCGGGCAATGCCTGGCAATGCCTGGCTATGCCTGGCAATGTCTGGAAATGCCTGGGCAATGCCTGGCAATGCTAGGGCAATGCCTGGGAAATGCCTGGCAATGCCTGGCAACGCCTGAAAATGCCTGGGCAATGCGTGGCAATGCCTAGTAATGCCTGGCAATGCCTAGGTAATGCCAGGCAATGCCTGGGCAATGCCTGGCAATGCCTGGGCAATGCCTGACAATTCCTTGGCAATGCCTGGCAATGCCTGGGTAATGTCTGGTAATGCCTGGGTAATGGCTGGCAATGCCTGGGAATGCCTGGGCAATGCGTGGTAATGCCTGGCAATGCCTGGGCAATGCCTGGCAATTCCTTGGCAATGCCTGGCAATGCGTGGCAATGCCAGACAATGCTTGAGCAATGCCTCGCAATGCCTGGGCAATGCCTGACAATGCCTGGGCAATGCATGGCAATGCCTGGTAATGCCTGGCAATGCCTGGCAATGCTTGGGTAATGCCTGGTAATGCCTCGGCTATGCCTGGCAATGCCTGATAATGCCTGGCAATGCATGGGCAATGCCTAGCAATGCCTGGGCAATGCCTGGACAATGCATGGTATTGCCTAGGCAATGCCTAGCAATACCTCGCAATGCGTGGGCAGTGCCTGGCAATGTCTGGGCAATGCCTGGCAATGCTTGTGCAATTCCTGGTAATTCTTGAGCAATGCTTGGCAATGCCTGGCAATGCCTGGGCAGTGCCTGGCAATGTGTGGCAATGCCTTGCAACGCCTAGAAATGCATGGGAAATGGTTGGCAATGCCTGGGAAATGCTTGGCAATGCCTGGCAATGCCTCGGCAATGCCTACCAATGCCTGGCAATGCCTAGGCAATGCCTGGCAATGCCTGGGCAATGCCTGGTGCTGCCAGGGCATTGCCTCGCAATGCATGGCAATGCCTCGCAATGCCTGGGCAATGCCCGGCAATGCCAAGCAATGCCTGGCGATGCCTGGCAATGCACGGCAATGCCTGGCAATGCCTGGCAATTCCCAGCAATGCCTTGCAATGCCTGGCAATGCTTGGACAATGCCTTGAAATGCCCGGCAATGCCTGGCAATGCCCGGGCAATGCCTGACAATGCCTAGGCAATGCTTGGCAATGCCTGGCAATGCCTGGGCAATGCCTTGTAATGCCCGGGCAATGCCTGGCAATGCCTGGGCAATGCCTGGCAATGCCTGGGCAATGCCTGGGCAATGTATGGTAATGCCTGGACAATGCCTGGCAATGCCTGGACAATGCCTGCCAATGCCTGGCAATGCCTCGCAATGCCTGGCAATGCCTGGGCAATACTTGGGTAATGCCTGGCAATGCCCGCGGAATGCCTGGCAATGCCTAGCAATGCCTGGGAAATGCCTGGCAATGCCTGGAAATGCTTAGACAATGCCTGGCAATTCCTAGCAATGCGTGGGCAATGCCTGGCAATTCCTTGCAATGCCTGGGCAATGCCTGGGCAATGCCTGGCAATGCCTTGGCAATTGCTGGCAATGCTTGGGCATTGCTTGGGAAATGCCTAGCAATGCCAAGGCAATGCCTGGCAATGCCGGGGCAATGCGTGGCAATGCCTGGATATTGCATGGCAATGCCTGGGCAATGCATGGCAATGCCTCGCAATGCCTGGCAATGCCTGGACAATGCCAGGCAATGCGTGGCAATATTTGGAAAATGCCTGTCAATGCCGAGCAATGCCTGGCAATGCCGCGGCAATGCCTCGTAATGCCTGGGCAATGCCTGGCAATGCCTTGTAATGCCTGGCAATGCCTGGCAATGCCTGGGAAATGCCTGGTAATGCCTGGGCTATGCCTGGCAATGCGTGACAATGCCTGGCAATGCATGGGCAATGCCTAGCAATGCCTGGGCAATGCCTGGGCAATGCTTGGACAATGCATGGCAATGCCTAGGCCATGCGTAGCAATACTTGGCAATGCCTAGGAAGTGCCTAGCAATGTCTGGGCAATGCCTGGCAATGCCTGTGCAATGCCTGGTAATTCTTGAGCAATGCTTGGCAATGCCTGGCAATGCCTGGGCAGTGTCTGGCAATGCGTGGAAATGCCTTGTAACGCCTAGCAATGCATGGGCAATGCTTGGTAATGCCCCGGAAATGCTTGGCAATGCCTGGCAATGCCTGGGCAATGCCTACCAATGCGTGGCAATGCCTGGGCAATGCTTGGCAATGCCTGGGCGATGCCTGGCGCTGCCTGGGCATTGCCTCGCAATGCATGGCAATGCCTCGCAATGCCTGGGCAATGCCTGGCAATGCCTGGCAATGCCTGGCAATGCCTGGCAATTCCCGGCAATGCCTTGCAATCCCTGGCAATGCTTGGCCAATGCCTTGAAATGCCCGGCAATGCCTGGCAATGCCTGGGCAATGCCTGAGAATGCCTAGGCAATGCTTGGCAATGCCTGGCAATGCCTGGCCATGCCTGGGCAATGCCTTGTAATGCCTGGGCAATGCCTGGCAATGCCTGGGCAATGCCTGGCAATGCCTGGGCAATGCCTGGGCAATGTATGGTAATGCGTGGACAATGCCTGGCAATGCCTGGACAATGCCTGCCAATGCCTGGCAATGCCTCGCAATGCCTCGCAATGCCTGGCAATGCCTGGGAAATACTTGGGTAATGCCTGGCAATGCCCGCGGAATGCCTGGCAATGCCTAGCAATGCCTGGCAATGCCTGGAAATGCTCGGACAATGCCTGGCAATGCCTAGCAATGCGTGGGCAATGCCTGGCAATGCCTTGCAATGCCTGGGCAATGCCTTGCAATGCCTTGGCAATTCCTGGCAATGACTGGGCATTGCCTGGGAAATGCCTAGCAATGCCAAGGCAATGCCTGGCAATGCCTGGGCAATGCGTGGCAATGCCTGGACATTGCATGGCAATGCCTCGGCAATGCATGGCAATGCCTCGCAATGCCTGGCAATGCCTGGACAATGCCTGGCAATGCGTGGCAATATTTGGACAATGCCTGTCAATGCCGAGCAATGCCTGGCAATGCCGGGGCAATGCCTCGCAATGCCTGGGCAATGCTTGGCAATGCCTGGGCAATGTGTGGCAATGCCCAGCAATGCTTTGCAATGCCTGGGAAATGCCTGGCAATGCCTTGCAATGTCTAGACAATGCCTGGTATGTCAGAGAAATGCAATGAGCGAGGACGCATGACTAGAAGCGAGCAGAGGCACGGAAGCATGCAGGAGTGGGTTAGCAGAATGCCGGAGGAAGAAAGATGAGTCTGGGTCCAAGGAGTTAGTCACCACCTTTGAGAGAGGCGACGTCGGGGCTTGAGGTAGTCAGATGGTAGCGAAAGAGCATGAGGGCGAAGCGAGTGATGTTCTGGGAGTAAGCGAAAAATCGAGAGTGACGAAGTGAAGGGTGAGCTACAAGTGGTGAGCGAAGACAGTATGGCGAAGAGCGAGCTGAGCGAGAGCACGACGGCAAAGCCGTGGAACTAAAGGGAACAGGATGAATAGATTTTTTCTCGTTAATTTGAGGGAATGAACATCCTCGGTCATATATCGCAGAACAGGACAAAAGCTAAAACAACGGCTTCTTTTCCGCTAGCCGGATGCGGTTGCGGCGTGGTTGCAGTTATTAGGGGCGGCTTGCCTCTGAGTTCTCAATCGTGACCGACAATCTGTTGGAGAGGTGGTTCGTGGTGGTTTGATGTGTGACCGAGACCTGAACCTTCTTCAGAGCTCGGCTTATCCGAGGGAATATGTCAGTGTTGACTTCAATATTTCGACAGCCCCCCTGAAGTCAACATTGGAGAGGATGTGGTCCACAGGTAAGATACAGGGTTGGCCAAGTCTTGGAAAAGTCTTCGTTTGGTAGCCTCATGAGTGGATGAAGAGAGTGATGAGTGGTGAGGATGAGCGCCTCCTTCAGAAGGGCTTCGACCCAGTCGGCACCAAGAAGGGATTTGGAGTTCAGGAGACCAAGGAGCACCTGTCAGAGGTTGAACTTGGGAAATTGGAGCCTCTTCAGATTAAGTAACAGTTCAACTCCCCATTGATGGTAGTTCGTCGAACCATCTCATCTCCTGTGCAGTCTGGGGGAGTCCCGTAGGCACTTTGGAAGATGAGCAACAATATCAGTTAGTGCTCGGCTGGGTGTGATTAGTCAATGAAGTAGATAGGCTTCACTGAAGGTTGAGTGCGAAGAAGGGCAGTGACAGTGTTGTTGCTCATTGTCTGCTCAAGTGCAGGGAGTGCCGAGAGGAACCGTTGATTCATCAAGGCCGTTTAAGGGGATGGCCTTGATGATGATGCTATTCCAAGGGGATACCGCCGAGAGCTCATTCTCCTTGGTATTATCCCTTAGAGAGGTGATGATGGAGGTGGAGAGGGTGCTGAAATGCTGGGGATGAAGGAATGGAGGACGCTACCACGACGTCTCGCTCAAAGAGTGCTCTGCCACAACAAGCTCAGTGAGTCCAAGGGAGGTGTACAGAAGCATTGAGACCTAGGTAGTCAAGTCCATGGATACAACGGCTTGTTCCACCGGTTAGCTTGATCAAGCAGGGCGACGGGTGGTGTCCGGGTCCAGTGGCGTGTTGACTATGCCTTTGTTGACTGGCTTCTGCTACAGATGCGGGTGCTCGAGAAGAAGTGGGTGAACTACCCACGTGCGTAAGAGGAGGATAGCAGGAGCTTCCACTGAGAGGGAGTGCCACTGCTGCTGAAAAAGAGGCGTGGATGCAGATGTTCTGTGTGCAGGGATGGAACCACGTGCACTGCAGGAAGGTTTGGCGTGGGCGCAGGTCGTTGCGAGGTCGACGATGCGACCGGGCGGATCCGTGTGTCCAGCAGGCAAGGAAAGGCGGATGATAGCCACGGAATGATTGACGGCGACGTGGACGCAGGGGTAAAACCTCATGCGTGACAGAATAGAGGAGTAGAATGCGGCAAAGGGAAGGCTCGAGCCAATGCGCCACGAGAAATCTGCTGCCGGCGTGGGTGCAGGCTGCTGGGAAGCTGGTAGCTAGCTTGTGCAGGTCCTTGTGCTTATTGCAGATGCTGAGGATGAACACAGAAGCTGATGATCAGGGAGTGGGCACAGTGGCGAATCCTCGTGCGCTGCGGAAGTTGTCGACGTGGGCGCAGGTCGTCGCGGAAAGGGCGATGCGACCGGGCGGATCCTTGTGTCGAGCAGAGAGTGATGCGGAAGCGAAACGGAAGAGGGCGGAGGCGGCTGATGACTGAGTGGACGCAGGGACGAAACCACGTGCACTAATGAAGAAGGCTGATGAGGAAGGCTGATGCAGAGGCAGCGTGGCCAATGCAGATGATGAAGGGCGACTCGAGGGAAGCAGATGAGGTTGAGTTGAGGGAGGAGGTTGAGGCGGAGCTGATGACGGAAGGCACCAGATGACTGAAGGTACCAGATGAAGATGAAGATAATGTGGTAATGAAGGAGGTACAGGCTGATGAAGATGGAAGATGATGGAGGGCGTGGCACAGGCAAATGCTGGAGGTTGCGGCAGGCAGAGGGCGGTGAGAGAGGAGGCGGCGTGGCAGTGAGCGCGAACGAGGCAACCAATTGCTCTCCTTTCAGGAGAGTGACGGCTTGTTCCCCAGTTGGCCCGAGACCGACGGGCAGGAAGACTGGCGGTGTCCGATATCCTGGCAGCTAGAGGAATCTGATTGCAACAGAGGGAGTCATGCGGCGATCAGAGACATGATTTGCTGATGTCGGGAGAGTGACGGCTTATTCCCAAGTTGGCTCGCAATGGGAGCAGGAAGACTGGTGGTGTCCGATGTTCTGATAACGGAAGTTTGCCTGCTGCTACTGACGACGCGAGGGGCGGTGCGAGGAGGCACCTCGAGATGGCAAGTACAAGTAGATTTGAAGATGATGGGATAGATGACGTAGAAAAGGTGGATGAGGGGAGAGGAGAAGAGCGGAGGTGCTTGCGGAGGCTGAGGAGAGGAAGGGTAGTAGACGGTGAATGGGAGGAAGCTTCCAGGAAGTTGATGGCAGGCTGCGGCTCGAAAGCTACTTGCGGCTGTTGTGAGAGATGAGCCACCAATTGTTGGCCACGGGCGCGGACTAGGCGCAGGGCTTCCTCATGATGACAAGGCGTTCCTTCAGCGAGAGAAACACTTCGAGCGGTGCTGCTGTTATAAGCTACTGGCGAGGCGGAAAGACGCGAAGGGGCGATGGTGACGGCGGAGGACTACAGATCCGAGAAGTGAAGCAGCGGTGGCGGCGGAGCGATGACGTGTTCACGGGGCACCAGGTGATGTCGCCTGATGCTCTGATACCATGTCAGAGAAATGCAATGAGCGAGGACGGGAGGAGTAGAAGCGAGAAGAAGCACAGAAGCATGCAGGAGTGGGTTAGCAGAATGTCGGAGGCAGAAAGATGAGTCTAGGCCCAAGGATTTAGTCACAACACCTTGAGAGAGGCGACGCCGGGGCTTGAGGTAGTCAGATGGTAGCAAAAGAGCATGAGGGCGAAGCGAGTGATGTGCTGGGAGTAAGCAAAGAATCGAGAGTGATGAAGTGAAGGGTGAGCTGCGAGTGGTGAGCGAAGACAGTAGGACGAAGAGCGAGCTGAGCGAGAGCACGGCAACAAAGCCGTGGAACCAAAAGGGAATAGGATGAAAATAACTATTCTGGTTAATTTGAGGGAATGAACATCCTCGGTCATATATCGCAAAACAGGAGAAAAGCTAAAGCAACGGCTTCTTTTCCGCTAGTCGGACGCGCTTTCGACGTGGTCGCAGTTTTTAGGGGCGGCTCACCTCTGAGTTCCCGATCATGACCGACAATCCGTTGGCGAGGTGGTTTGTGGTGGTTCGGTGTGTGACCGAGACCTGAACCTTATTCAGAGCTCGGCTTATCCGAGGGAATATGTCAGTGTTGACTTCAATATTCTGACATGGCAATGCCTAGACAATGCCTGGAAATGCCTGGGCAAGGCCTGGCAATGCCTCGCAATGCCTAACAATGCCTAGCAATGCCAAGGAAATGCCTGGCAATGCCTGGGCAATGTCTGGCAATGCCTGGCAATGCCTGGACAATGCCTGGGCAATGCTTGGCCATGCCTCGCAATGCCTGGACAATGCCTGGCAATGCCTGGGCAATGCTTGGGCAATGCTTGGCCATGCCTTGCAATGCCTGGCAATGCATGGGTAATGCCCAGCAATGCATGGAAAATGCCTGGGCAATGCCTGGCAATGCCTAGGCAGTGCCTGGCGATGCCTGGGAAACGCCTGGCAAAGCCTGGTTATGCCTCGGCAATGCCTCGAAATGCCTGGCAATGCCTAGGCAATGCCTCGTCAATACCTGGCAATGCGTGGCAATGCCTAGGCAATTCCTGGTCAATGCTTGTCAATGCCTGGGCAATTCCTGGCAATGCCTGGCAATGCCTGACAATGCGTGGCCATGCCTCGACAATGCCTGGCAATGCTTGGGCAATGCCCAAGAAATGCCTGGCAATGCCTGGGCAATGCTTGCCAATTCCTGGCAATGCCTCGCAACGCCTGTGGAATGCCTGGGCAATGCCTTGCATTTCCTGGGCAATGCTTGGCAATGCCTGGCAATGCCTGGGCAATGCCTAGCAATGCTTGGGCAATTCCAGGCAATGCTCGTGCAATGCCTAGCAGTTCCTGGCAATGTCTGGGCAATGCCTGGAAATGCCTCGATAATGCATGGCAATGCCTGGCAATACCTGGGAAATGCCTGGCAATGCCCGGGCAATGCCTAGCAATGCCTGGGAACTCCTGGGCAATGCCTGGCAATGCTTGGCATTGCCAGGGCAATGCCTGGAAATGCCTGGCAATGCCTGGGCAATGCCTGGCAATGCATAGGTAATGCCTGGCAATGCCTGACAATGCCTCGGCAATGCCTGGCAATACCTGGGCAATGCCTGGGTAATGCTGGCAATGCCTGGACAATGCCTGGCAATGCCTGGGCAATGCTTGGCAATGCCTGGCAATGCCACGTAACGCCCAAGGAATGCCTGGCAATGCCTGGACAATGCATGCGTAATGCCTGGCAATGCCTAGCAATGCCTGGGTAATGCCCGGCAATGCCTGGTCAATGCCTGGGCAATGCTTGACAATGCCTGCGCAATGCCTTGCAATGCCTGGCAATGTCTGGGCATTGCCTGGCAATGCCTGGAGATTCCTGGCAATGCTTGGGCAATGCCAGGCCATTCCTGGGCAATGCCACGCAATGCCTACCAATGCCTGGCAATGCCTGGTAATGCTTGGCAATGCCTGGCAATGCCTGGCAATGCTTGGCAATGCCTAGACAATGCCCGACAATGCATGGAAATGCGTTGCAATGCCTGGGCAATATCTGGCAATGCCTGGACAATGGCGGGTAATGCATGGGCAATGCTTGGTAATGCCTGGCAATGCCTGGGCAATGCCTGGTAATGCCTGGGCAATGCTTGGCAATGCCTGGCAATGCCTGGGAATGCGTGGCAATGCCTGGATAATGCCTGGGCAATGCTTGGCAATGCCTGGCAATGCCTGGGCAATGCCTGGCAATTCCTGGACACTGCCTGGCAATGCCTGGCAATGCCTGGCAATGCCTTGGCAATGCCTGGCAATGCCAGGCATTACCAGGCATTGCCTGGCAGTGCCTGGGTAATGCATGGCAATGCCTTGCAATGCCTGGCAATGCCTGGCAATGCTTAGACAATGCCAGGCAATGCCTGGGCAATGCCTGTCGATGTCTCGTAATGCCAGGCAATGCCTGGCAATGCCTTGGCAATGCTTGGCAATGCCTGGCAATGCCTCGGCAATGCCTAGAAATGCCTGAGCAATGCCTAGGCAATGCCTGGCAATGCATGGGCAATACTTGGTAATGACTTGCAATGCCTGGCGATGCCTGGCAATGCCGAGCAATGCCTGGGTAATGCTTGGCAATGCCTTGAAATGCCTGGCAATGCCATGGCTATGCGTGGCAATGCCTGGCAATGCCTAGGATTGCCTGGGCAATGCCTGGAAATGCCTGGAAAATGCCTAGCAATGCTTGGGCAATGCCTGGAAATGCCTGGACAATGCCTGGGAAATGCGTGGCAATGCCTGGGCAATGCCTCGCAATGCCTCGGCAATGCCTGGAAATGCCTAGCAAATCCTGGGCAATGCCTTGCAATGCCTCGGCAATGCCTGAGAATGCCTGGGCAATGCCTCGCAATGCCTCGCAATGCCTGGCAATTCCTGGCAATGCCTGGCAATGCCTGGGAAATGCCTGGCAATGCGTGGCAGTGCCTTGGCAATGCCTGGCAATGCCTGGCAATGCCTAGGCAATGCCTAGGCAATGCCTGACAATGCCTGGCAATGTCTGGGCAATGTCTGGCAATGCCTAGAGATTCCTGGCAATGCTTGGGCAATGCCTGGCAGTGCCTGGGCAATGCCACGCAATGCCTAGCAATGCCTGGCAATGCCTGGCAATGCCTGGCAATGCCTGGGCAATACCTGGCAATGCGTTGCAATGCCTGGCAATGCTTGGCAATGCCTGGCAATGCCTGGCAATGCCTGGCAATGCCTGGACAATGCCTTGCAGTGCCTGGCAATGCCTGGCAATGCCTGGGCAATGCCTGGGCAATGCCTGGCAATGCCTGGACAATGCCGCTATGCGTGGACAATGCTTGGTAATGCCTGGAAATGGCTGGCATTTCCTGGGCAATGCCTGGGAAATGCTTGGCAATGCCTGGCAATGCCCGGGAATGCATGGCAATGCCTGGATAATGCCTAGGCAATGCTTGGCAATACCTGGCAATGCCTCGGCAATGCCTGACAATTCCTGGACAATGCTTGGCAATGCCTGGCGATGCCTGGCAATGCCAGGCATTACCAGGCATTGCCTGGCAATGCCAGGGCAATGCATGGCAATGCCTAGCAATGCCTTGCAATGCCTGGCAATGCCTGGCAATGCTTAGACAATGCCTGGCAATGCGTGGGCAATTCCTGTCAATGCCTCGTTATGCCTGGCAATGCCTGACAATGCCTTGGCAATGCTTGGCAATGCCTGGCAATGCCTAGAAATGCCTGGGCAATGTTAGCTACTGAGCTAACCACCTCCGGCAGAGAAGCCGCGAAACCAAAAAAGCTCACAAAGGTTTTTACACCTTCTTCCTTTGCAGGTATGTGTCATGCACCCCAAACTTAATCAGGCATACACTT
>SZWC01029853.1:2135-12494 GCA_023375785.1 Penium margaritaceum | reverse complement strand
GGAGGGAGGGAGGGAGGGAGGGAGGGAGGGAGGGGGGAGGGAGAAAGGAAGGGAGGGATCAAGGACAAAGGGAAGGGATGGAGGAATGGAGAGAGGGGGACACACCCGGAGGGTGGGAGGACGGACGGACGGATGGGTGGACGGATGGAGGGGAGGACGGAACGATGGATGGATGGAAGGATGGGTGGATGGGCAACGGACAGAAGGGTGGCACAAGACGGACAGAGACGGACTGAGACGGAAGGATGGACGGCGGGAAGGAGGCGAGGAGGAAGGGAGGGAGAGAGGGAAGGAGGCAGACCAAGGAGGGAGGGGTCAAGAGAGAGGGGGGTATGGGCGGATCACACCAAGGGGGGAGGGTGCCAGGAGCGCCGACGATGGGGGGAGAGGGACAGATGAGCCACGTGCACCAATGAGAGGGGGAGGGCAACACGGGCCGAGCGCTAGAGGAGGCCACACAAACCGACAAGAAGGGGAGGGCACCACGCGCGCCAATGTTGGTAGGGGGTTGACGGACGTGCTACGCGCCCCAACAAGGGGGGGAGGGCCATGCGGGCCGCGCATGGGAGGAGGCCACGTGTACCAACGTGAAGGGGAGGGTGCCATGCATACCGACAAGGGAGGGGTACGCCGTGCATGCCCAGAGAGGAAAGGGGGAGCGGCAGTCGGAAGGTGCCCCGGATCCAAGCACCGAAGAGGGGAGTTTGCACGACACGCACAAGCGGAAGGCGGATAGGAGCCGGGTCAACAAACAAAGGAGGGTGAATCGGAAAAGGCGGTCCAACGGTGAGAAGAGTAGAAGCGATAAGATGAAGCACCCACAGGCAAGTGGTTTAGCTTGATGCCATGTTGACAAGGAAGGGATCAGAAAAAGTAGATTTGGTAAGATCAAGAAGTTGGTCATGGGCATGAGAATGAGCACACATAAGCAGGAGGCACTGGTCCAGCAGACGTAGGAATGCCATCACAAATGGGCAAAAGCGCGTGCGTAGCTACCCAACGGATGGTAGCAATTGGCTTGTACCACCCAAATATTGGGGTTAATATCCGAACAAGGGAGAACTTGACAGAACACCCTAACCTAAGAATTCAGCCACAACTACGAGCATGGAATTTAACTACTTTAACACATCAACCTTAGTTTAGGTGAGACTTGTGGCATCACCAGCTAACAAGGCCAAATAGATAAAAGCCGACACACTACTAAATGGAACCTATTTCAACACTAATTGTGCTAAATTCTATGCCATTGGAACTTTTTCTAATCGCGTTACTTTGCAAATAATGTTGTTCACCTTCCCTCTTGGGTTGCCCTATGACAAGAACCGACTCCGTGCCTCGACCTTGGTTGGGGCATACTAGTGAGAGGAGTCATTTCTGAGAGACGGGACTTCACGGCAAAGTTATTCTCCACGACTAACCTATGCAATTTCCATGATCAATCGGTTCCTGAGGACTCATTCAACCACAAAGGCTCGTACTTCATTTCACCCGCCGTGTTACATTGGAATCCATGAGGAAATTGTCACCCTTAGGGACATGGTCGCTGGACAACCCGGAACCTGCTAAGTCAACGCTAGGAAGCTAAAGCCGCAACTCCCTCCTCACTCACGTCCGGCGGAGGAGAATGATTGGCCGAAAGCTCCACCGTCCTTAGAACAACGCATAAGCAGCAGAATAGGCTGTTTCTGGAAACAAGGTCCACAGCCGTGTTTACTTCCACCCGCCTTGCTTTTGTGTTGCAGAACCATTGCAGCATGCTAGCTTCTTGAGAAACATATCCCAACTTTGAAGAGGTGCTGTAGGAAGCAGAATCTCCAAACATTGCATGCAGCATACCGCTCCAAGGCGCAAGCAAATAACTTCCCAAAACGCCATACGTTGCTTATTTTCAACATCTGCGCTACCCAGTACAGCTCAGGGACCAAAACCTCCAAAACCAGGTTGTTTCTCTTTATTTCAGTCAACAAACAACATTTTTTGTCCAAACTGTAGGCAAAACACTATAAGAAAAATCCAGACTTTTTCCCAATATTTGCATACTTTTCCCTTGCTTTGAGCGTCATTTCATGAGGGTAAGGTTAAAAGGGAGGGTATTTGAGCACATATCTTTGCAAAGGAGGTGGAAATTGTGGGAAAAATTCCATTATGCTTATCTTGGCCAAAATTGCTAGAGATCATTGAAAGAGGTTTCTGGAACATCTACATTATACTTGCTACCACGCTCTCAATCAACTGTTTTCCCTCCAACACCTCTCTTGCCCCCCCTTGTTCATCCCTCCCCACCATTCATAGTGGTAGGTAGTCTCCCCATGTGCATGGCAGGAGGAGGCCCTCCTACCATTCCAGCAAAGGAGAGTGGTCTAAGCGCTTCCAGGATTTGTGCTCCTTACATGATCTTACTGAAAAAGAGTGCTTGTGGGATGTGCACCGTCCATGCTTCACACAATAATTTTGTGAAGATGATTCCCGGTGAGAGCCCTACCACTAAGGAAATGGGCAAAATTGCCAGGATATCCATAATCCTGAATTGCGGACCCTCCCATATCCACAAGCGGAAATTTATGTCCCCCATATCCAGCACTTTAAAAGATAAGAACGACGTATCAGGCTCCCTCGCCATGCTTGTTCAGCGACATGCATTGTTGATTGAGCATGGCAAGGTGGGTCATGTGACCGTCGCTTGATCGTGACCCTCGCTCCCTCGCAAGATCGCGATCGAGTGATGACCCTTCTTCTCGATTTTCTTTTTCAACGCGCAAACCCCCTACTACGATTTAGGGTTTTCTATGTTTTGCGCGGGCGGAGCCCGTGCAAAACATAAAACCCCACATCATAAGAGGGGGTTGGCACGTCAAAAAAGAAAAAATAAAAGGGTAATTGCTTGATTGGGATTGAGCAAAAAACGCCCATTTTGATTTTTTTTTTCCATTGCACACAAAACACCTTAGATTTGTGAGACATACATCTTCAAATCCAGCCCTGAATAGCATTTGGGGTTGAGGGTTTTTTTTTTGTGTGGGCATCTGTTGGGCCTCACGATAGCGGGGCCCAGCAGATTCACTTTCAACGTATGGGGTCTCTTGGACCCCTCACGCAAACCCCACGCAAACCCCTCCACGCAAACCCCTCCCTCGAACAATCACAAACATCTCAAACCTAGACTTTTTGATTGTTTACGGGGCATGATGATGTCATCAATCCAAAGCTGCATTTCATGCAGCAACGACATGGTGTTCCCGTGCTCTTTCTTGGATATGTCATTGTTTTTCTTTGACCGGTGGATGTATCAATGCTAAAGTTGAAATCAGCTGGATATGGCATTGCTAAAGTGTGTTCTATGGATACGGCAGATCTATCAAGAATTCAATGGGTACATGGTCACACCCCCATAAAGAAGCCAAGGAGACGTTGCCAGCTCCACATATTGGCAATAAGGCCGAGGGCCTTTCGAGAGACACCGGCATAGTAGAAATGGTGTATGTAGAAAATGTTGTTGATGGAGTCGAAGATGATGACATAAGAGAAGATGATGAACGAATTCCCTTGGAGGCCCAAGATAAAGAGGATGATGAGCCTCTCAAGGGAATTGATGCTGCCACCTTGGCTGCGTTCAACCGCAAAGTGGAAGCTGTTAGGGATTTGTCCCAAGCAAAAGGAAACGGTGGCCCTTAGCCACCTGCTGGTCATACGTCTTGTGGCGCTAACTCGGATGGCATACTAGTAGGTGGTGATAGGAGGAACATGTTTCCTACCTTGGCACGTGTACCAAACCCTAAACCCCTGGATGGTCCCTTGCCTCGCCTTGAGGAAGGAACACCTGGAAGAGCACAAACATGTGCTACGGTCGCCAACATGACCATTATGTCTAAGGTAGGCTAGGGATTGCAGAATGATCTAGTGAACATGCTGAGGTACTGGATATTTTATAAGATTCCAAGGCATACGGGCATTTGCTCGATGCTCTTGAGCGTAACCAGCTCACTAAAAGCGTGCTTGTACTCAAGCAGCATGCTCATCCGTATGCATTCAATAGCATGCTGAACATCATGGGTACGTTGGTGGTGGGTGGCATGGCAAACAAGTCTGATCCCGCCCACCCATCCCAAGGTTGCAAAGCTTAGCATCCATCACATGATGATGCTCACAGCCTGATGGGTGACACCCGTGATGATGGGTTGACGGGTGACACCCGTGACACTATTGGGGGCTGAGATCTCAACGGTTCTAGAGTGCCTGAGTGACAATCCTAAGTTTGGCTTATACAAGCACATGGAATTCGCCATTGGGAAGCCACACATGGAGCTGTTGCTGGAGCTCCATAACATCAAGCAATGAGCTTGAGGCTTTCGGGCTAGCTTGCCTTGATTGCACAGCGCTTTCATTAGTGAAGAACTGGCTAAAGGTGTTATGCGTTGAAACACCTAAGTTAGTCCTCAGACCTCACTAGAAAGATGTGTGTAAGATCCTCATGGATTTGTAAGGTAGGGAGTACGTCTCCCAACAAGCATCCACGCATCTATAAAAAATCCTCCAAGGTGACCGCAAAATGGCGAAATACCTCGAGGATTGGGACAACACCTTGAACAAAATCATTGATGAGGATTGCCATCCCATCCCATATGAAAAATTGGTGAATGCCTCACCAACGGCCTTTCTAACAAGTCCCTTTCTTGTGCTTGTATGTTGGATCCCTAGGGAAAGCCTAGTACCAGTGTATGCTGAGCTTCTTGACTTTATCCTTGTGAAGCACAAATCCATGCTGGCCGAGTGTGGAGTGAACACACATCGCGGCTAGCATCACCAACAAGGATTTAACAAGGGCTAGCAATCTCCACAGTGTGGTGAGCGTAAGCTCCCTTGGACTGGACTGGGCAACCACAAACCGTCTAAACCATAGGACAATTACAAGGAGAATACGGATGGTAAGGACAAGACATGTACCCTCAATTGCTATTACTATAGGAAGACTGGGCAATATTTGCCCAAATGCGGCAAGGGAGAGAAGGATCGTGCTCGTGCAAACACTAGTGAACAGGGCAAAGAAAGGCAGGATAAGGGACAAGGAAACCACCAGATCATCAAGGACGTCAATGATGGTCGCTGACCAGCAGGCCGTGGGAAGGGTTTTTGAATCCATTAGTGACCAGTAGTGGAAAACCTAGAGCCTGAGGCTGAGAGATCCTTGGATGTTGAACGTGCTTTCAGGTTCTGGGATGATGATGTTAAACAGTTGAAATGCCTCACTGGGGCTTTGTTTTCTATTGTTTTCTGCTTCCCCATGTGTAATGAAAATTTGTATCTCTCTCGCCATTGTCTACATTTTCAACTCATGGATGATGAATGCTTGCAAAATCACACTTGCTTAATCGTATCCAAAACTAAAAAAGCAAACAGAGTGCTTCATTTGGCACTATGATAATGATGATGAATGATTTCAACTCATGGATGATGAATTCTTGCAAAATCACACTCACATAAGTGATTGTTGTAGTTTCTATCTTTGCATGTCTTAAGAAGAACACTTGAATGGATGGCAATTCTTGTTTGATATAGAAAAAGGACATCACATGTGGGAGGAAGTGAACAACTAGTACAGAATTCATCTGTGTGTACCGCTTATAGACCAAGCCTTAAAAGAGCTTGTTCACATGCTATTGACATGCAAAGATGACAATGTTGAATACAGGTCATCTGGCTGGGGCACGCGTGCAAGTCTTAGTTGACACAGATGCTGATGATGAGTTCATTAGTGCCTCTTGAGTGCAAGAGCTAGGGTTGAAATGCACACCTTGGGAGGGAAAAGTCAGTTTTGGTGACGACCATGAGGTTGATGTAATCGACACATGTCGAGCAAGGCTCAATCTAGGATCTCTCACAAATTCCTCAGATTTATTGTCATTGACCTGGTAGATCATTTTTAAGTTGTTTTGGGTGATCCTTGGCTTGATGAGCACAAGGACAACATCAGTTGGATCAGAAAGACTCCCATTATACCAAAATGTACAAATTCCATCACGCTTGTGCCTATGGATTGTTTAAATCCCTCTCACAAGAGTGAACAATCCGTGTTTGTGGTGCTTCAAATGAAGCGATACTTGCGTAAAGAGCACACAGTGTTCCTAGCGCAACTTTATAAGGTTGATGAAGACAATCCACTGTTGTGCTTGAGTGATGTCAGTTCTCTCCTTGAAGAGTTTTCTGGCATTTTTTGCCCCCTTCCGTATGGCCTATCACCAGAGCGGAATGTTGGTCATACGATCCCTTTCAAGCCAGGAGTAAGGCCATTGGTTTGACCCATGTTATTCCCCAATCCTGCTGAGCGTGAAGAAGTTAAACATGAGATCAATGAGTACTTGGCTAAGGGATGGATTGCGCCAAGAAGCTTTCTATTCAGAGCTCCCATCCTCTTTTTCAAGAAGAAGGATTGAGATTTACGCATGTGCATTGATTACCATACACTAGACAACTTGACAACTGAATTTTTTTACCCCTTCCAAGAACCAAGGATCTCTTTGACCAACTTCAAGGTGCAAAGGTTTTCTCTTCCCTTGACTCGGCTCAAGGATATCACCAAATTTGGATAAAAAAGAAGATGTTCCCAAAACCATGTTTGGAACGCATCTAGAACATGATCATTTTGGAGTGCTAAGCTTTGGTCTTCTTGATGTTTGAACAACGTTTCAAACCATAATGAATCATGTTTTTTGTAACCAGTTAGGTAAAAACATCTTGGTTTACCTGGATGATATCTTGGTGTTCTCAAAGAATCATAAGGAGCATGTACAAAATATCTGTACTGTGCTCGATATCCTCCGAAAGGAGAAGTTCTCTGCCAAGATGGAAAAGTGTGCTTTTGCACAACCCAAGCTGACGTTCTTGTTGGTAGTGAAGGAATCCGAGTGGATCCTCACAAAGTGCAAGCTGTTGTCGACTGGCCTCAGCCATCCAATGTGGATTACGAGCCTTTCTGGGTATGGAAATTTTTTTTTGTTGCTTCATGCAAGGCTACTTGAGCCTTGTCACCCCACTCAAAGCTCTCAGATGTAAAGAAGTGAAATGGACAGGGTCAGATAAGCTTGAGCATGCATTTATGCGGGTAAAGGAAATGCTGACATCTACACCTGTGGTTGTACTTCTCAATCCCAAAAAAACATTCAAGGAGCTATTCAATGCATTTATCATTGGGAAAGGGGATGCCCTTATGCAAGAAGGAAGAATGGTTCCATATGAGTGCCGCAAACTCTCAGGTGCTGAGACTCGCTAAACTACAGATGACCAAGAGTTACTTGCGGTTGTACATGCCTTGAGGTTTGGGGCTGCTGGCTAGAAGGTGAGAAGGATGGATTCACATTGGTTACTATCACAATCCCCTGGTATTCTTTCAGTCCCAACCCAACCATACTCAGTGACAATCTCCTTGGAGCAAGTACTTGAGTAGATGCCACTTCTAGTAGGGATACTTTCCTAGTCGTACAAATTTTGAAGACCCGTTGAGACGCACTCCAGGCAATGCGGTTCTCATCACACTTCAAGCACGATCTCTTTTCAAGAAATACATACACGAGCAGGGTGTGCCCATGCCTGATACCCCCTACACCAACCACCAAAACCAACGACACATTTTATGCCATTCATACAATGTATCCGCATGGAATACTTTGATGTCCCATGGTTTGACCAGGGTAACAATGACCGATATAGCTTGATGGAAGCCTCTTGTCTCTGTTGGAAGGGCAACTTGGTGGTTGTTCCCAACTTCAAAAAGTTGCTAGATAACATCCTTTTTAAGTTCCATAACCCAGAAGCAGCTGGCCACCTTGGTGCAAAAAAACCTAGAAAGGCTCTCTCAAAGCATTATTGGTGGCCTGGCTGGTCGTGCAATGTACAAAAGTACATCCATTCCTATGACTTGTGCATCCGTAACAAGTCAAGAAACAAGGCACGAGCTAGATTTCTGAAGTCCCTCTAAGTACGTAACTCCTTGTGGGAAGAAGTGAGCATGGTTTTCATCACTGGATTACTTAAGACACCTCGTGGCCATTATGCTATCTTTGTGGTGGTCAAATCTTTGACCAAGATGGCACACTTCATGACCACAACCACGCATGCCACTGTTGAGGAAACATCACACATATTTTGGGACACTATTGTTTGATAGCATGGTACACCGTTACACATTTTCTCTGATTGCGATGTCCACTTTCAAGTAAAATCTAGGAATCCCTTGGTGAGATCTTTGGCACTATCCAAAAGATTTTGATTGATTTTCATCCACAAACAGATGAACCAAAATCTGCAGCAGATGATCGAGGTGTATGTGGATCCTTTGATGGATGACTAGGATGAGTTTCTCAGTCACGTGGAGTTTGCATACAACAACTGTGTTCATGGATCAACAAATTTGAAACCCTTCTTTCTAAACTTCGACCAGAATCCACTGGTACCCGTCTCCTTGGTGAAGAAGGGGGCGGCGACAACCAGATACCCTTCGCCGAGGACTTCGTAGACAAGCACGTGAATACCTCTATGCATCGAAGCAGTGCCAAAAGGCCTATACTGATTCTGGTCATCATGACATCACATGTTTTTTGAGAACGTTGTGCTTTTGAGCACAAAGAACATGCCTCTCAAGAAACCTCTTTCAAGGAAGATTCTCCTCATGCGGGTTGGACCATTCAAGGTCTCTCACAAGATTGGTGAGATTTCTTGCCACCTAGTTCTTCCAATGGTCATGAAGATCCATTGCATGCCTCATGTTAGTCTTCTTACACCTTATGTAGCATGAGGAACAGTTAGGCCACCGTCTGTAATACTTGCAAGTAACAGTTAGTATGAGGTACATGGACTCCTCCTACACCTGCAAAGCACATAGGGTTAACGTGTTCTGAAGGAATACCACGTAAGCTGGGCCGGTTAAGGACCTAAACACAACAATTGGTAGCCTGCAAGTCATTTCCCGGTCGCCATGATCAAGGAATATCGGCTAGACCCAGTATACCACCGTGGCACAAGCCACACGTACGGAACCTTCGCCTTGTCAATGTGTAGAAAAAAGCACAACAACGGCGATCTCGGATGCATGGTGATGACCAGGTTTATAGTCGCGTGGACGCTCCTCACAAGAGGTGGAGGAAGCACTGGCCACAAAAAAATCCTATGTGAATTTGTCTGATCTATGTAAGATCTTGTGCTTGTGAAGGATAGCAATCTGAATTTCCTGATTTTTCTCTCTTTGTACAATGGCACATGATCCAATGGATGCACCTAATCATTGTTTTTTTGACAAACAAAGCATATCTAATTCCACCAACGACCAATATAGACCCTCTTAAATCAAGGACGGTTTAAAGTAGAGGGGTAGAAATGTGACAAACCTCGTACAATATATGACACATTGTTACATTATTGAGACATGCGCCTAAAATCCTAAACTGTATGCCATATCCTTTGTCCATAAAATAGGGGTTTAGACGGCGAGGTGGATTTATCGCCGCCCAGCGGTGCAAACTAGAAGCTTTATAGAAGCTCCTTCTTTGTAAGAGGGCGACCAGATATTGCCTTGCACGATTTGGCTGCTGCTTGAGGTCTCATGACCTTGAGCAGAAAAACGTGAGCCCATCGCAAATATTTTCAATGGGCTCCATGGAGCCTGCATTTTAACATTGGGCAAGACCCAATGCAATACTTTGAGGACCCCCAACCCATCAAGGGACCCCTCACAAGGTTCTTCTCCATTGCGAGGGGGCTCACAGGGTCACCGACATGCATTCTGAGAGGAACACCCCGCCGTGTGCCATGTCCACCTGTTGGCGTGGCGAACATGTTGTTTCAAACTTGTTGGCTACGCCATCGGACAAGAGGCATTGATGGGAGGAAAAATTCACTCGCACACACAAAGGTATTTTGCCACCACCTCCGCATCTTTAATCATGTCGGAAAATTAGGGTTTCCACATGGACAACATAATATAATTGAACGGGTTGACTCAAGAAGAGAAATGTATGTAGTCGAGTCGCGTCAACCCGCAAACAAAATCGATGGATAAAATAATGTCGTTCATCTTCCCTCTTTGGTTTCCCTATGAAGAGAATGGAATTCACGCCCCAACCTACGTCTGATCATACTAATGGAAGGAGGCATTTGTGAGAGACAAAAATTCATGGCGGAGTTTAAGTCCACAAGCAACCTACGCGATTGCCATGAGCAATGAGGTCTCGAGGGCTCACTTACTCATAGAGGCTTGCAACCCGTTTCACCTACAATGTTAGATCAATTTACTAGTAAAATATGCATTTCTTACTATATCTATATCTATATCTATATCTATATCTATATCTATATCTATATCTATATCTA
>SZWC01029852.1:12657-25434 GCA_023375785.1 Penium margaritaceum | reverse complement strand
TAGATATAGATATAGATATGGATATAGATGTAGATATAAATATAGATATAGATATAGATATGAATATAGATATATATAGACACAGATATATGTGTAGATATTGATATAGGTATATATACATGTAGATGTAGTTATAGATATATATCTAAATATTGTCAGAATTGTATCTATATTCATACATGTATTAATATATTTCGGTCAATCAAAAGTGATGAGAGTGATATTTTGATATGTTTACATGTACTTACATGTATACCTTAATGTCTGTATATTAATATGTATATAGATGTAAATATATACAATGTAACATATATAAAAATCAGAATATATCTAGAAAGGTGTAAATATTTCAATATGGATATATCTCCATGAATATAATATATCTGTCTGGGTATTTAGATATGTATATCTATATAAATGTCAATATAAGTATATATAAAATAGTTGTATTCAGATATAAATATATGCATATACACCTAAATAGACATTAATCGATCGTTATCTATACATATAATAAGGTCTATACATCTATATCTATATTTAGATGTATATATATACATATATGTACATATATGTATATATCTATACTAAATCGGTTCTAGAACATACCTCATCATAAATTACTACTTCTTAGAGCAAGAACTATTTAACATGATTATATCTGACGTTCATCACGTGGTGATCACATATTTTGCTCAAAACTACTTAATCCCGACACCCCCCCCCCCAAGTACCTTGAGTGTATGTTGGGTGTGTATTAGGGAGTATATTATAGAGACACTCAATTTTAGAACTTTTGTATTTCACTTATTGTGTTGCCGCCCCCACCCCCCACCAAAGCACATCAAGTGTATTGAATGACTTTAATGACGATTGTATCGTAGAAGTGTATAACTCGTGGATGTTCCTACGATAACATGTTTTAGGTAGATGTCACAATAGTTGATGTGCCTATCTACGCACTCCAATACACTCCCTAAAACTATTGAAAATAAGGGGAGGTTTGTGAGGTATCCATCCCCCACCTCAAGTACCTTGAGTGTATGTTGGGAGTTTATTATGGATTGTATCATAGTGCCAAGATCTTTTACAAGTTTTGTACTCCACTTGTCATCTCGCTTAACCCCCCTTTCCCAAACACATCGTTTGTATTGGAGTAGTGTAGTGGGGACTGGATGAAAAATGCTAGCAATATACAACTTGCAAATTTTTTTTACAATATGCTAAAGATATAATATTCATGAAAACTACTATACCTCATCTACACACCTCAGTACACAAGAGCTGCTTGTGACATGTTGGAAATAACATCAAGGGCATTTTCATACAGTTCTGTAACTCGACCTCTTTCATGGACCTTGCAAACATAGGTTATGGAAAATACAACGTCTCATTAAAAGGAGAGGAATTTACTCACAACAGGTTTCACATGTTCTTAAGAAGAGAGGTCCATTTCTCTAGCATCAGCGAGGAAAAAAACTCTTCATTTTCCCTCTTTAGCGCTACCATTGATTGAATCACCATATGTGAGAACACATCACCTATTTTTCACAATTTCCACCTTATGAGGGAAACGGGGCCTCCTTCCATGTCCTTTGTGTGGGGAATTTTGGGGAAATACTTAAATTTAAGGAAGATTTTAAGTGTATATTACGATGCCCATTTATGAAAACACAATTTCTTATGATCGTCTTTTCACATGGTAACACTTGGAGTGAGCGATAGCTGCGCTGATCTACTATTTCAGTATGGCGGAGTCCAAACTCCAATCGGAGACTTCAAGAAGAATTTACGGGTTTTTTTGTGAATTTACCGGGTGCGAATCGACAGGGAATTTCCTCCTTCAAAGGCCTAAAATTTCTCCAGTGAACAATCCTTTTAAGGGTGTGAAAGAGGTTTGTACGGAAGCATGCGCATGAGGACAGTGCATGCCTCCTGGAGCTAAAACCTTTGCAATACTGCATAGGCTTGTTTATCAGGTGGGACCACACCTGACTGAACTGGACACACGGAGCAGTGTGAGGGCGTGAAGTGGGCACCGCCCTGCATCGACAACCCACAGGCACGACTCAGTGTGTCTCTCTCATTGCCATGTGGATAACCTACATGGAGAGCTTTGGTGTGAGCTTCACGGTGACACTAATCCATGGACCACATGTGAGCATGTGGTATCATCAACAGTGCAACAGCAAAGCCTCAGACAGAAGCATCTTACGAAGAAGCTGCACCGTTGAACCTGATGAAGCTTCCTTGGGAAGGAAGCTTCCCTATGGCTCAGGTTTAAGCCAGTGGTCAGCCAAGATGGAGAGGAAGCTTCCAAAAAGGGAAACTTCCCTACGGAGGAAGTTTCTTCAAGCCAGGATTCCAGAAATCAACGGTTCATGTTCATCTAAAAGGACCGTTGAGATGCAAGCATTCCGGCTACGGTGATCAATGGCTCTTAATGATCCAAGAGAAGCCACAGGATCTGAGGATCACGGACATGGTGATTACTTGCACGTACAAAGCCACTGTTGGGGTTTGGAGCCTGCAGTGACAAAGTCACCGCGTGATCTTATGCAGCAAGGAGGGTCTTGCTGTTGTCCAGGATCACTGTGCCCAGCAAGCAAACCTTGTACTCTAATGTGTAGAAGCGGAAGACTTGGATTGAAACTTGTAATTGAAAAACACTATCAAGTACAAGTATGGTACAAGGAACAGTGACAAAACAGAGCTCAGCTCAATGCTCTGACACAACCTTCCCCATCTAAGGGCGCAACACCTTGCTAGGCCGTCAAGGCTGTCGTTGTAAGGGTCTCAGCACGGTCACCGTTCTTTCAGGTGAAATTGCCTGAAAGTTGTCAATACAGCCTGCTCTCCACGCTGGCAGCCACTACCAGAGTTATTGGGTCTTCAGAGGACTTTCTGATCCTCCTAACCAAGTTGGCAGAGTATTGCCAGGAGAACTGGGTCGATAGAGGGGAACTCCAACAAGACACACAGTTTCTAGATCCTCGTAACCATGCTGTTAGAGCACTGCCAAACACATAGGGTCGACAGAGGGAGACTCCAACAATTTGACTGTCCAGACAAAATCACCTCTGTAAAGCACAACTGAGGTTAGACACTAACTTTGGGCTCTCACGCCTAGTCACAACTCCTGGCCCACAGATGGGCAACGTCAAGCAAGACAAATCAAGCTAATCAGCTTGAGTCTTGCACGTAGTCTGGCTACCAGAGCGAGGTAGTCAGGCCTTCAGGTAGTCAGGGGCGTCCTCCTGCCCAGGCTGGCAGACTGCTGCCAGGCTAACTTGGGTCTTGAGATGAGAGCGACTACAAAGTCTTAGGCTGAGGCGTTGTCTGGTAGAGATGGACTACTGGTCGAGATGTTGGAGTTGCTTGCTGCGTTACTGCTGAGTTACTGCTCAGTTACTGGACTGACTAAGTCCAGCCTACTTTTATACTGGGATCCTAGCAAGTTGACCAGCTGCCTTGTGCCTAGAAGAAACGTCCTGCTTCAAGGTCGTAGTTTCCTTCGCAAGGAACCTTCCCAGTCCAAGGCACGCAACTTCCTCCTCAAGGAAGCTTCCTGAATGCTGGCAACTTGACCATGGTCCCAGCTGCTGAGTCGTGCATGTTGCCGCTGACGGAGGGCGGTCCCCACTCTAAGATCTGCATGCAACTAGTGAGTCGTGCATGTAGTAGCTGATGCTGCTATTGAGTCGTGCATGTGGTAGCTGATGCAATGTTGAGTCGTGCATGAACCACCTGATGCAGAGTGGTCCCTGCTCGAGAGCTTTGTTTGCATATGCTGCAAGCGATCCCAGCAGTCCAATCAGGTGTAGCCCCACCCTGACTGGTCTGGGTCAAGTACCCAGCAGTGCTTGCCTGCACTGCGCAACCGCTGACCAAGCTGGGCTACCAGGCATGCACAGCCCTGCTATGCATATGCAGAACTTCAAAGATCCAGGCTCCTTTCCCCACCTTTGACTGGATGCCAGAATTAAATCTGGCCTGTACATCAAAATTGGTGGTCAAGCCGCACCCGGGTATTTATGGATAAATAAACGTAACTTTGCGTACAGACCTCCAATTGTCGATCCGACTGTGCCATGTCAAAGCTGTCGCTCAGCGCAGTTATCGCTCACTCTAATACTTCCCCTCGATAGGTGCATTGATGAATGCGGAGACTGTCGCATTTTTACAATGGAGAAATGAGTGATCGGTGGAAGTTTCAGCCGCCTGAAAAAAAAGGTCTACTGTCAGAAGAGACTTCCGGGTTGCTCTTGGGTGTTCTCCGGCTGCTGGGAATTTTCAGGAAAAAACGAGGCTCGAATCGGTTGAGTGTTGGCTTAGAAACGCTCAATCTGAGCTTTCCCTGGTTTTTTCGGGGTCGTTGTCTAGTCCGAGAAAGTTGGATGGAGTAGAAAAATTATTTTGGGTGAGGCTGGGTTCACCTGCCCACTCACCACCGAGGTTGCTTCATGCAGAAGCAACCGCGCACAGGCCAAGCCAACGTTTCTCTCATGCAGGGGCTTGGCTGTGCAGTGGAAGGCTCCAGAGGCTTCCACTCACGAGGCGCTTGCGAGGCGGGACCGCCAGTAGGACCGCCTGCTTGGACCGCCAACCTGCTATGGCCTGCGAGCATAAAAGCCCGTCGCCAGTCTCATTTTCCTGATGTTGTAGCCTTCTGCTCCCCTTGTCGCTTCAGCCACCGGCTTCGACGACTCTCCTCACCTACTTCCGCCACTTACTTCAGCCGCTCTTAGGTGCTTCGGTCTGATTTCGCCATGGCTGGGGCAGACATCGTGCCCCACGTCCATTCTTGGTAAATTTGCAGACTTGGAACTTCTTTGTTGCACTCCGATGGCGTCCTCGGCAACAGGACCACCATTTCTTGCTGCTTGTAGTCGTCATGGCTAGATTTGAGCTGCAATTTTTCGGGTGGGTCCACCCTGGTTGGGCTGCCCGATTAGGGCCCCCGTCGCATCCAACCGTTGCCTGGCCTCTCGCCAATTTTTCTTTTTTCTTTTTCTCTCGCAGCCCGTTGGCTACGTTGAGCTGAGCTTGCCGCTCGCTCGTTTCCTCGTTCCACGGCCACGCCCACTGCTGGGGCCCCCGCTGCTTGCGCATGGCACTCCGCCACTGCTTTTTTTTTCGGCTGGTCCTCTCGAGCAGAGGCCTCGCACGAGGCCTCGATCGCAGATCGCCGGCCAGCCAGCCTGCCGTCACGGCAGGGGCTTTACGCCAGCTTGCCGTCACGACAAGGCCTAGCCGCGACCCTGCCTGCCGTCGCTGCAGGCACTTGGCCCAGCTCGCCATCGCGGTGAGCTGGTGCAACGTCCAACTTGGACGTCGCTCCCCTCCCCCTCGCTCGACGCACCCCCCCTTCAGCCCCTGTTTCGCTCGCAACGGCGAGCTTTCCATTTTTTCCCGGATGAGCTATTCGCGCAACTCGCGCTCCACAGCTCGTCCCGCTGGGGCTCTATTTCCCAACTTCAGCTCAGCAGCCACTTTCGACTTTCAATATGCCATTTTTTTAAAACTGCTCCGCTGCTTCAATGAGACCTGCTTTGAGGAGGGTTAAAGCAATTGCTTGATGCTGCTGGTTGTTGCTTCTCCACCTGCTGCCACTGCTTTGCTGTTGCACCAACGGTTGATGAAGGAGGATCCATAGTGGCGAGAAGTAAACTCGTCGTGCGAATTTCTTGGGGGTGAGGAAACACAAAAACTGGGTTTTCAAGACTGCCAAAATAAAATCTGCATTCCGGCATTTTTTTTTATTTTGAATCTACCAAGCTACCCTCAGCAGACCTGGGACGTCTCCCATTTTTACAGTCGCTGCTGTTGCTACTCCTACTGCTGCTCGTGGTGATTGCTTCCACCTTCCAGAAGGCACTGCAACTAGGTTGGCTTTATAGCTCCGATCCGCATGACGGGCGGGCTTAGCCACGTACTCGTCGTGATCACGTCGAGCTGCTCCAAGGCCGTTCCTAGACCTGGACTCCTCGCCTTCACTTTGACAACTGCTCCGACTGCTGCACTGCTCCTTCAGATCCTACTATGCGATCAGTTACTGTGTAGCATGTTGTTCGCAATGTGTGACTTGCGGCAGTGAGGAGCAAACTTGCCCCTCCACCAATTTTTGCCTTCGGGTGGAATTTTGAGGACGAGATCCTCGACAGCTCCAGAGGTCCGACATCTTTGTCGCCAATTTTGACTGGTTGCAAAATCTGGTGTTGAGCAATTGTAAGCAGATTACGCATGTCGCCAGTCTCCATGCATGCTGCCTTCGTGAAGACGGGCTAACTGCTTCCACCTGCCACTCTAGCAAGATTTGTTTTTTCATGGAGCATAACTACTCCATTCATGCATGCCACCTGACACCAGGTAGGCTTACTGCCTCCACCTGCCGCCCCGGCAGGATTTTGTCACGGAGCACAACTACTCCGTTTGTGCATGCCACCTGACACTAGGTGGGCTTACTGCATCCACCTGCCACCTTGACAGGATTTTTTCTGCTTCTTGCTGCATTGCGAGCTGCTTCAAGGGCTTCACAAACGCCTTCACTCCTCTTTCCCCTCACTCCAGGATCTTCTTTGTTGTTCTTTCAGCAAAGTGTACTGTTGCTGGTGAAATGTGCTACTGGTGATGGAACGGCTACTCCTGTTGTAGCCGATGTCAACTTGCAACCAACTACTACGTCGAGCTCCTGACTCCATTGTTTTGTTTTAGGAGTCCCTCTTTATTTTTCCTTTTCTTCTTCTTCTGCTGCTACCCGATCCGTCCCATGGAACCGGATTTGCGGTTGTGAGAAGCACATACCAGACTACTGAAGAGCATCTCCACGTTGGTACACTCGTCACTATTGTGCCGATGGTGGTGAGCTGCACCGGAGCTGCCACCATGTTGCTTCCTCTTGTACCAACGCTGTGTTGATACACTTGAAGCCTATAAGCTCTTCATGTGAGCTCCCACATGCTTGTGGCTCCATACACGAGCACCTACTACATCACTGCTGCTCTTACAGGTCATAGGCTGGCTTCTGCTTGGCCGCGTGCTGCATAGGCAGTGCATGCTGCGGTCGCGTTGGCTTTGTTCAAGCTGATGAGGAGTCAGCTTGTCACACGCTTTGAGGCTCATGTGAACCTCTGTCCGCTCTTAAAGCTACGTCCACCTTAGCTGCTCTGCTGCACCATCAGCATTCAGCTGCTGGGTTGTCTTCTATAGGATGGAGTATGAGAACTCCATCTGGGATGCGTAGCCGCTGTATGCTTTGTTGGTCAGCTTGTGGACGTTTGGCGAGGCGTCCAATCCTGTGTTCACTAGTGCCAACACTTTTCTCTCAAGTAAGCACTATTGTTGCGACTGCTGCTTGCCACTTTCAAGCTGCTGATGGTAGCCTGGTTCCTTGGTCACCACTCCACTCTTCATGAGCTCCTGCAAGACGGCTGCATGCCTTGGCTCTCTAGCAACCTGGGTTGTTGCCGATGGCTTCCCTGCTTGCAACTCGCAAAGCAATGCATGGAGTGATTCCAACCCTCCTGACATCATCACGTGGGTATTTGCGAAGTACCGCTACTTGTTGTCAGCTACTGCTTGTGGTGCTTGAAAGCCTGGTGGCACCGTTGCATGCTTTGACAACTACAAACTTGCCGTTGTAGATGCTTCAAGGAACACTACAAGCGTCTGCATGCTTCTTCCATGAGTAGATGAAGGTGAGTTTGTTTGCTAAGGAATGACATGCTCTGGCATGTCTAGAGGAGAACTGAGCTGTGGCAGTCGTGTAGATGGCTTATGTGATGCTGATGAAACCTTATTCAACTACAATGCCTCATTCTATAGCTGGATTTCCGTCACCTGACGTTCAGGTTGAGCTGCTTGGGCAGCTAGCAGTTCAGAAGTATGCCGCTCTCGTTGGCAAAGGAGCTGGTGCTTGCCAATCTGCTGCTCTTGCTGTATGCTTTCATGCTTGAAAGCTTGCTCCTCAGCTATCTCATGCTGACCTATATCAAATAGTGGTGATGCGAGTGCGACAAATGGCACCTCCGTTGCAACGTGCTAATGGTTGAACCACATAAAGCTATATCATGCCTGACGTTGCAGATCATAGCAGTGGCATGTGCACTCGCGTGAGAGCTTGTGGCATAAAATTTGCCACATCTGCCTACGGTACTGCTGCAGTTGATAACGATGGTAGCTGTGCTAGTTGAAGCTGATGCTGAAGACGCACCTGCTATTGAGTCTGGAACAACTACTGCTAAAGCTATGGACGGTGAGCTTCAAAACTCGTGCAAATCAACTGCTGCCGCAAGACTTCATTTGCACGCACGTTGTCTCGGCGTGCACTTTTCTGAAGCGCCTCCTCCCTTGAGCACTTCATCGCCTCAGCTACAGCTTGCTCTCTCCTTGGACCACATACTTGGTCCATGCACAAACTTGGCAGTGAGAGGCTATTCAACTGTTGAGAGTCTATGTGTAGGCTCTCCACATTGAGGTCGCTTAAAGCGTCTTCAATATCTCCATGTGTGCAGGGTCGCCACGTCACGCACACACCCTGCCACTAGTGAGTGATGACAGATGTCGTCATCCTTTGAAGCTTGAGCTGTAACTGCTACTTCTTACTGACGGCACGCGTCTGCTGCTCTAGTCGCATGTTGAGCATGTCCAGACGTCCTTATGCTCTGATACCATGTTGGGGTTTTCGAGCCTGTAGTGACAAAGTCACCGCGTGCGGCAAGGGGGTCTTACTGCTATTGAGGATCTCTGTGCCCAGCAAGCAAACCTTGAACTCCAATGTGTAGAAGCGGAAGACTTAGATTGAAATTTTTTATTTAAAAAGACTATCAAGTACAAGTATGGTACAAGGAAATAGCGGCGAAACACAGCTCAGCTCAATGCTTTGACACAACCTGCCCCATTTAAGGGCGCAACACCTTGCTAGGCTGTCAACTCTCGTTGCAAGGGTCTCAGCACGGTCACCATTCTTTCAAGTGAACTGGACTCTAGGTTGTCAGGGCAGCCTTCTCTCCACGCTGGCAGCCACTGCCAGACTTACTGGGTCGTCAAAGGACTTCTGACCCTCCTAACCAAGCTAGCAGAGTATTGCCAGGCAAACTGGGTCGACAAAGGGGAACTCCTGCAAGAAACATAGCTTCTACATCCTCTTAACCATGCTGGCAGAGCACTGCCAAACACACTGGGTCAACAGAGGGAGACTCCAACAGTCTGACTGTCCAGACAGACTCGGCTCGCATGCCTAGACACAACTCCTGGCCCACAGATGGGCAACGTCAAGCAAGACAGCTCAAGCTAATCAGCTTGAGTTTTGCACGTAGTCCAGCCACCAGAGCGAGGTAGTCAGGCCTTCAGGTAGTCAAGGGTGTCCTCCTGCCTAGTCTGGCAAACTCTTGCCAGGCTTACTTGGGTCTTGAGATGAGAGCGACTACAGAGTCTTGGGCTAAGGCATTGTCTGGCAGAGATTGACTGCTGGTCGAGTTATTGGAGTTGCTTGCTGAGTTACTATTGAGTTACTACTGAGTTACTGGACTGACTCAGTCCAGTCTGCTTTTATACCGGGATCCTGGCAAGTTGACCAGCTGCTCTGTGCCTAGAGGAAACGTACTACTTCAAGGTCGTAGTTTCCTCCTCAAGGTTGCTTCCCAGTCCAAGGCACGCAGCTTCCTCCTCAAGGAAGCTTCCTGAATGCTGGCAACCTGGCCGTGATCCCAGCTACTGAGTCATGCATGTTGCCGCAGACGCAGGGCGGTCCCCACTCTAAGCTCCTCATGCAGCTGCTGAGTCGTGCATGTAGTAGCTGATGCAGTTGCTGAGTGGTGCATGTGGTAGTTGATACAATGTTGAGTCGTGCATACACCACCTGATGGAGAGTGGTCCCTGCTCCAGAGCTCTCCTTGCATATGCTAATGCAAGCGGTCCCAGAAGTCCAGTCAGGTGTAGACCCATCCTGACTGGTGTGGGTCAAGTACCCAACAGTGCTTGCTTGCACTGTGCAACTTCTGACCAAGCTGGGCCAGCAGGCATGCACAGCCTTGGTATGCATGGAGCACTTCAAAGATCCAGGCTCCTTTCCTCCCCTTTGACTTGGATGCCAGAATTAAATCTGGCATGTACATCAGAAATTCCTGATCAAGCAGCACCTGGGTATTTTTGGATAAAAATCCGTATCTTCGCGTACAGACCTCCGATTATCGATCTGACTACGCCATGTCAAAACTGTCGCTTAGCGTAGTTACTGCTCACTCTAACAGCCACATGGTGAGTTGTGGTGCAAGAACCACAGTTTTGGTGAAACTTCACTGTGCATCAAAGGAAACTTCTCTGATCACCACCAAGGCAGTCAACTTGCCAGGGCCGTAAGTATAGAAGGCGGCGGCCCTGGCACACTCAACTATCTTCAGTGGTTAATATTCACTGGCTGATCTCCAGTGGATCATCTTTAGATTCAAATGCCGGTAAATCTCTCCACCCTCCAAGGACGCTGTAAGCCTAGCTCTGCCTGCCAGTCTGGGTTGAGGTCACTACTGAAGATCCCTCCAAGGCCCCTGTAAGCCTGGCTCTGCCTGCTAGCCTGGGTGGAGGTTCATATTGGAGATCCCTCCAAGGCCCTTGTAAGCCTGGCTCTGCCTGCCAGCCTAGGAGGAGGACGACCTGTTTGCTGGTGGCCTGTCTACCACAACTTGGTGGCTGTGCCAAGAGCAGCCAGCATCCTCTAACGACCCAGTAAGCGTGGCAGGTGCTACTTGCCTAGCGAGGAGGTGGCCTTGACGTCCTGAAGGCCTTCCATCACTAGAGATGATGCCTGCACCGAGACCCTTGCGTGGACGGCCTTGATGGCCTAGCAAGGCGTTGCGTCCTAGTTTGGGGCCAGGAGATACGTAAGAGCATGGAGCTAAGCTCTATTTAGCTGCTGTTCGTTGGACAGATCTTGTACTTGTACTTTGTACTTTTAACAATATTCTATTCCACATTTTGACTTTGGCTAAGTTTGCTGGATACACAAAAAGATCCTTGAGTAGCGAGGACCCCCTTGTTGTTCTAAAGGCTTTGCGGTGAGGCACTAGCCGTTCCTGCTTGTGCCCCCACTAAAAAAACCCAACATGGTATCAGTGCTATAGGCTCTATGTCCACCCAGTGTAGCTACAGCAACAGTAGCATTAGCAGCTACAACAACAGTAGTGTGGATTGGTGAAGTAGTCCTTCACCATCCTTGTACGAGCTTGAGGAGGAGCGACGTACGCCTTCTCCTTTGCGTGCAAGTGCGAACGGCCCTTCGCGATGTTCGGCCTGCACAAGACATAAGCATCAAGAGACCATGAGCAACATGGAGGCGGAGGATTAGAGAGCATGTTCTCCCACTCTTGATGAGAACTCTGTTTTACATGGTCTACATATGGGTCAGGATCAATGACGCCATGTTGCAGACCACACACAATGCCAAGCAGCAGAAGTGCAATGCTTGGTAGATGAAGCGCGACGCATGGCACAACAAGAAGGTGTAGCTTGTCAAGCTCTGGAGCATGAGAGGGAGGCGTTGAGGCAACAGATGGGAGCTCAAGAGCTCCTTCGTCAACAAGAGCAGCTGATGCATGCCGCAAAAACATCTCACATGCAGCAATTGCAACTGTCATATGCAGCTCAGGCCATCCAGATTGCACAACTTCAATAGCAACTGGCGTGGTTTCAGCTTCAACATACACAACTTCAACAGTAGCAAGACACAAGTACACGTGAAGCAGCAGACTATGTAGCTGAAGACAACAAACATCATGGTGGCAAAAGCAAGTCTGCTCACCACCGTCAGTGGCGACAACGTCTCTACGTATGCAAGGATGCAGAGTGCTTCATCAGCAACTCAGCTTCAGCCGTCCGCATATGTATTACCCTTTGTCTGCTACGTATACGGCAGCAGAGGAAGAAGAAGAGGAGGAAGAAAAAGGAGGGGAGCATGTAAAAACAAACATTCAAAAGTTGTGAGGGAAGAAGAGCTCCTATGGAAGGAGAACTCCCCAACACTCATCAGTGAAAGCAGCACTTGCAGCTACTAACATCAAGAAGACTCTTGGCAACAGTCTTTAGCAGCCGATAAACCTCATGGCTATGGGACAACACCACAGCTTAGAGGATGTATGTGGAGTAATGAGGCTCCACTCAGCTATGTGACCATATCTGTTCTGACATTTGCAAGAGAGGGGGAGGACGGAGAGGACGACCTCCATGATGGTAGAGGAGGTCAAGATCCTTCATTTTGTTTTCATCTGGTGCTTCATGCCAAGCAGCTGAAGCAGAATATCCAGCTTATTTTTTTGGCTTGGAGAAACCATGGCAACCTTTCTATCAAAGTGGGTGTGACAAGGACACATAAGTGAACAATAGCACTTGTGAGCTGATGCGATATTGCACCGGAAAGAAGGGGCATATATGCCCAATGGTGGGGAAATCACGCACTAGATTTCTAGTGCAATGTACTAGTGCGTCCCAACACCATGCACCAACACCATGCCTTCTACAACAAGTGTACACAAATAGTGCAATACCACACCATTTGTAAATATTTTTTACTCTCTCTGTCCCTCACAAACTATATACATCCCTCTCACTTTCTCTACACCTCTGGTGCCCTCTTCCTCCTTCTCCTCCTTGTTATACCTCTGTTTCTCTCTCTGTTTCCATCTCTCTCTACCTCTATATATATTTATCCTTCTCTTCACACGTTTCTCTCCTTCCCTACTACCCCCTCCATCCGTCTCTCTCTCTCTATCTCTCTCTCTCTCTCTC
>SZWC01029849.1:0-11910 GCA_023375785.1 Penium margaritaceum | reverse complement strand
CTGCACTCTCTTGCCCAGTGCCCAGGTTTGCCGCAGTTGTGGCAGTTACCCTGTCGCTTGGGAGCCTTGCCGCCATTGTTGCCTCCGCCACCACCGCTTCCGCTGCTGCCTTTCTGACCAGAGGCTGACCCTTTGCTCCCGCGGCCACCGTAGCGTGCGGCATAGGCTGAGAAATTAGCCTCACTTCCGCTGCGGCGCATGGCCTCGTTTCGCACGTACTCAGACACTGCCGTGTACGTCAGGTCGTCCTCCTTCCAGCCGCCCATGACGGTGATCATCGGGCTCCAGCTCTCCGGTAGCGCCATGAGGAGAATCATGGCTTGCATGTTCTCGTCAAGGTCCCAGTTCATCTGGCGAGCCTCGCCAAGGAGTCCTTCAAACTCCTGTAGGAAATCGGGGATTGATTCGCCCTCATTCACCCGCATGCTGATCAGCCGTTGTAGGATGAATAATCTGTTCGCAAGGGAGGTGGATTGGTGCACGCGCTTGAGCTTGTCGTAAGCTTCGGAAGCCAGCGTGTACCCGGCAATGATGGGAACATACTTCTTAGCAATCGCGTTGCTGAGGAATGACATGGCAATGTCATTTCGATCCATCCATGCCTCATGCTCGGATGTGCCTTCCGCGGGAACCTGCTCCTCTCCCTTCAGTAGTTTGATGAAGCCGCGCACTTTCATCGCCAGCTCAAACTGCCATCTCCAAAGGGGGAAGTCAATCCCCTAAAAAATGGGGATTCCTCCCAAGGGTCCAAGACCTTGTGGCAGTGACATAGCACTCACATTTGCTCCAGTGGTCTGCCCTGTGGTAGCCACTGTTGAGTTTGAGGACTGCCCTGCGGCAGTCCCCATTCCTCCTGATGGGTCAACCATTTTTGTTGCCCTTATCTGCTTCCCACGTCTCTGCTGCGTTGAGGCCGATGTAGGCTGATGTTAGCTGATGTCTGCTACCGGTTTTTAGGATGCAGATCTGTTGCTTACCCCTTCAGCCGATGTTCACCTGCAGACAGAGAAGATATCTACACCAACACACCCAGGGTCTTGCCACCAAGGGCAGAGCTTTTCCTTGGTCCCTGTGTGCTGAGTGCAGACCAAGCCGTTGAAGTTGATGAAGCTGATGGAGCTGATGGAGCCAGCGTGTGCACCTGGAGAGAGCGTACCAGAGTTGAGCGAAGCGTGCCTTACAACTGGTCAGTGTGGGCCCATAACCCTTTGTCAACCGGCCTGAGGCAAACGGAATAGAAAACAAGGCCGACACAATAGCACCTGCCGTCCGCTCCTAGCATTTCAGCTAGGAGAAGATATCACCCTCAGGATCACGGATCCATACTGAGCAGTTCCTAGGCAATCACTTGCTAGCAACTGTGTCCACTTAACACTTGGTCACTTTCGCGTGAGGTGCTAGTCAAAGACTAACTCCTGGGGCTTAGACCAACCAGTGTCTTCTTTATACTGTTCCTTAGTTGGACAACTCTGTGAGGAGCATCTAAGGCCAGATTTTGTAATTAGAATGAGGAATGAGCCTGGTACATATAGTCCTAGGCCTGGCTTCTAAGGTGTGTGGGCAATGACACTTTTGGGGTGGTCACTCCAAACCACCTCACCAGTCCGCCAATTGGCGCATCCACTGACCGCCAAGTGGCGCACTCCCCTCATGCATGGAGAAATGTCTAAGAAACTTCCCCTGTGCTAGAAGGTCAAAAAACCTCCTGCGCACATCAAGGCTCGATCGCAGGACCTGTTGTCCCTAAGTCCAACATGCTATCCGTTACGCTACAATTCTGGTGTCTCGCTTGGACTTGCACCACAAACAAGGTTTGGGGGACTTACTCACAGGGAGCAGTGCATGCCCAACCTGTCCGTCAACCCATAGCAGTGGCCATGGGGCATAGAAGAACAACAGTTTGCACCACTCCGCAACCAGTTTGCACCACTCCGCAACCTGTTCGCACCACTCTGCAACCAGTTCGCACCATTCCGCAACCAGTTTGCACCACTCCGCAACCAGTTCGCACCACTCGGCAACCAGTTTGCACCACTCTGCAACCAGTTCGCACCACTCTGCAACCAGTTCGCACCATTCCGCAACCAGTTTGCACCACTCCGCAACCAGTTCGCACCACTCGGCAACCAGTTTGCACCACTCTGCAACCAGTTCGCACCACCCCGCAATCAGTTTGCACCACTCCGCAACCTGTTCGCACCTCTCCGCAACCACTTCGCACCACTTTGCAACCAGTTCCCACCAATCCGCAATCAGTTTGCACTACTCCGGACCCAGTTCGCAACACTCTGTAACCAGATTGCACCACTCCACAAGCAGATCGCACCACTCCGCAACCAGTTTGCACCAATCCACAACCAGTTCGCACCACTTCGCAACCAGTTCCCATCACTCCGCAACCAGTTCGCACCACTCCGCAACCAGTTCGCACCACTCCGCAACCAGATCGCACCACACTACAACTAGTTCGCACCACTCCGCAACCAGTTCGAACCACTCCGCAACCAGTTTGAACCACTGTGCAACCAGTTCGCACCACTCTGCAACCAGTTTGCACCACTCCACAACCAGTTTGCACCACTCTGCAACCAGTTCGCACCACTCCGCAAAGAGTCTGCGCGACTCTGCAACCAGTTCGCACCACTCCGCAACCAGTTTGCACCACTCCACAACCAGTTTGCACCACTCTGCAACCAGTTCGCACCACTCCGCAAAGAGTCTGCGCGACTCTGCAACCAGTTCGCACCACTCCGCAACCAGTTCACACCACTCTGAAACCAGTTCACACCACTCCGAAACCAGTTCGCACCACTTCGCAACCAGTTTGCACCACTCCGCAACCGGTTCGTACCACTCCGCAACCAGCTTGCACCAACCCGCAACGAGTTCGAACCACCCCGCAACCAGTTCGCACCACTCAACAACCAGTTCGCACTACTCTGCAACCAGTTCGCACCACTCTGCAACCAGTTTGTACCACTCCGCAACCAGTTTGCACCCCTCTGCAACCAGTTTGCACCACTCTGTAACCAGCTCGCACCACTCTGCAACCAGTTTGCACCACTCCGCAACCAGTTTGCACCATTCCGCAACCAGTTCGCACCACTCAGCAACCACTTCGCACCACTCATCAACCAGTTCACATCACTCCTCAACGAGTTCGCACCACTCTACAACCAGTCGCACCACTCCGCAACCAGATCAAACCACTCCGCAACCAGTTTGAACCAATCCACAACCAGTTCACACCACTTCGCAACCAGTTCCCATCACCCCGCAACCACTTCGCACCACTCCGCAACCAGATCTCACCACTCTGCAACCAGTTCGCACCACTCCGCAACCAGCTCGCACAACTCCGCAGCCAATTCACACCACTCTGCAACTAGTTCCCACCACTCCGCAACCAGTTTGCACCACTCCGCAACCAGTTTGCACCACTCCGCAACCAGTTCGCACCACTCCGCAAGAAGTTCGCACCACTGTGCAACCAGTTTGCACCACTCCGCAACCAGTTCGCATCAGTCCGAAACCAGTTCACACCACTCCGCAACCAGTTCGCACCACTCCGCAACCAGTTCGCACCACTCCGCAACCAGTTCGCACCACCCCGCAACCAGTTCGCACCACTCCGCAACCAGTTCACACCACTCCTCAACCAGCCACACCACTCCGCAGCCACTTCTGACCACTCTGCAACCAGTTCGCACCACTCTGCAACCAGTTCGCACCACTTTGCAACGAGTTTGCACCACTCCGCAACCAGTTTGAAGCACTAGGCAAACCAGCTTGCACCAGCTCGCAACCAGTTTGCACCACTCCAAAACCAGTTCGCACCAGTCCACAACCAGTTCGCACCACTCCGCAACCAGTTCGCACCACTCAGCAACCAGTTCGCACCACTCCCCAACCAATTCGCACCAATCCGCAACCAGTTCGCACCACTCCGCAACCAGTTCGCACCACTCCGCAACCAGTTCGCGCCACTCCGCAGCCAGTTCGCACCACTCCGCAACCAGTTTGCACCACTGCGCAACCAGTTCGCACCACTCCGCAACCAGTTCGCGCCACTCCGCAGCCAGTTCGCACCACTCCGCAACCAGTTTGCACCACTGCGCAACCAGTTCGCACCACTCCGCAACCAGTTCGCGCCACTCCGCAGCCAGTTCGCACCACTCCGCAACCAGTTTGCACCACTGCGCAACCAGTTCGCACCACTCCGCAACCAGTTCGCGCCACTCCGCAGCCAGTTCGCACCACTCCGCAACCAGTTTGCACCACTGCGCAACCAGTTCGCACCACTCCGCAACCAGTTCGCGCCACTCCGCAGCCAGTTCGCACCACTCCGCAACCAGTTTGCACCACTGCGCAACCAGTTCGCACCACTCCGCAACCAGTTCGCGCCACTCCGCAGCCAGTTCGCACCACTCCGCAACCAGTTTGCACCACTGCGCAACCAGTTCGCACCACTCCGCAACCAGTTCGCGCCACTCCGCAGCCAGTTCGCACCACTCCGCAACCAGTTTGCACCACTGCGCAACCAGTTCGCACCACTCCGCAACCAGTTCGCGCCACTCCGCAGCCAGTTCGCACCACTCCGCAACCAGTTTGCACCACTGCGCAACCAGTTCGCACCACTCCGCAACCAGTTCGCGCCACTCCGCAGCCAGTTCGCACCACTCCGCAACCAGTTTGCACCACTGCGCAACCAGTTCGCACCACTCCGCAACCAGTTCGCGCCACTCCGCAGCCAGTTCGCACCACTCCGCAACCAGTTTGCACCACTGCGCAACCAGTTCGCACCACTCCGCAACCAGTTCGCGCCACTCCGCAGCCAGTTCGCACCACTCCGCAACCAGTTTGCACCACTGCGCAACCAGTTCGCACCACTCCGCAACCAGTTCGCGCCACTCCGCAGCCAGTTCGCACCACTCCGCAACCAGTTTGCACCACTGCGCAACCAGTTCGCACCACTCCGCAACCAGTTCGCGCCACTCCGCAGCCAGTTCGCACCACTCCGCAACCAGTTTGCACCACTGCGCAACCAGTTCGCACCACTCCGCAACCAGTTCGCGCCACTCCGCAGCCAGTTCGCACCACTCCGCAACCAGTTTGCACCACTGCGCAACCAGTTCGCACCACTCCGCAACCAGTTCGCGCCACTCCGCAGCCAGTTCGCACCACTCCGCAACCAGTTTGCACCACTGCGCAACCAGTTCGCACCACTCCGCAACCAGTTCGCGCCACTCCGCAGCCAGTTCGCACCACTCCGCAACCAGTTTGCACCACTGCGCAACCAGTTCGCACCACTCCGCAACCAGTTCGCGCCACTCCGCAGCCAGTTCGCACCACTCCGCAACCAGTTTGCACCACTGCGCAACCAGTTCGCACCACTCCGCAACCAGTTCGCGCCACTCCGCAGCCAGTTCGCACCACTCCGCAACCAGTTTGCACCACTGCGCAACCAGTTCGCACCACTCCGCAACCAGTTCGCGCCACTCCGCAGCCAGTTCGCACCACTCCGCAACCAGTTTGCACCACTGCGCAACCAGTTCGCACCACTCCGCAACCAGTTCGCGCCACTCCGCAGCCAGTTCGCACCACTCCGCAACCAGTTTGCACCACTGCGCAACCAGTTCGCACCACTCCGCAACCAGTTCGCGCCACTCCGCAGCCAGTTCGCACCACTCCGCAACCAGTTTGCACCACTGCGCAACCAGTTCGCACCACTCCGCAACCAGTTCGCGCCACTCCGCAGCCAGTTCGCACCACTCCGCAACCAGTTTGCACCACTGCGCAACCAGTTCGCACCACTCCGCAACCAGTTCGCGCCACTCCGCAGCCAGTTCGCACCACTCCGCAACCAGTTTGCACCACTGCGCAACCAGTTCGCACCACTCCGCAACCAGTTCGCGCCACTCCGCAGCCAGTTCGCACCACTCCGCAACCAGTTTGCACCACTGCGCAACCAGTTCGCACCACTCCGCAACCAGTTCGCGCCACTCCGCAGCCAGTTCGCACCACTCCGCAACCAGTTTGCACCACTGCGCAACCAGTTCGCACCACTCCGCAACCAGTTCGCGCCACTCCGCAGCCAGTTCGCACCACTCCGCAACCAGTTTGCACCACTGCGCAACCAGTTCGCACCACTCCGCAACCAGTTCGCGCCACTCCGCAGCCAGTTCGCACCACTCCGCAACCAGTTTGCACCACTGCGCAACCAGTTCGCACCACTCCGCAACCAGTTCGCGCCACTCCGCAGCCAGTTCGCACCACTCCGCAACCAGTTTGCACCACTGCGCAACCAGTTCGCACCACTCCGCAACCAGTTCGCGCCACTCCGCAGCCAGTTCGCACCACTCCGCAACCAGTTTGCACCACTGCGCAACCAGTTCGCACCACTCCGCAACCAGTTCGCGCCACTCCGCAGCCAGTTCGCACCACTCCGCAACCAGTTTGCACCACTGCGCAACCAGTTCGCACCACTCCGCAACCAGTTCGCGCCACTCCGCAGCCAGTTCGCACCACTCCGCAACCAGTTTGCACCACTGCGCAACCAGTTCGCACCACTCCGCAACCAGTTCGCGCCACTCCGCAGCCAGTTCGCACCACTCCGCAACCAGTTTGCACCACTGCGCAACCAGTTCGCACCACTCCGCAACCAGTTCGCGCCACTCCGCAGCCAGTTCGCACCACTCCGCAACCAGTTTGCACCACTGCGCAACCAGTTCGCACCACTCCGCAACCAGTTCGCGCCACTCCGCAGCCAGTTCGCACCACTCCGCAACCAGTTTGCACCACTGCGCAACCAGTTCGCACCACTCCGCAACCAGTTCGCGCCACTCCGCAGCCAGTTCGCACCACTCCGCAACCAGTTTGCACCACTGCGCAACCAGTTCGCACCACTCCGCAACCAGTTCGCGCCACTCCGCAGCCAGTTCGCACCACTCCGCAACCAGTTTGCACCACTGCGCAACCAGTTCGCACCACTCCGCAACCAGTTCGCGCCACTCCGCAGCCAGTTCGCACCACTCCGCAACCAGTTTGCACCACTGCGCAACCAGTTCGCACCACTCCGCAACCAGTTCGCGCCACTCCGCAGCCAGTTCGCACCACTCCGCAACCAGTTTGCACCACTGCGCAACCAGTTCGCACCACTCCGCAACCAGTTCGCGCCACTCCGCAGCCAGTTCGCACCACTCCGCAACCAGTTTGCACCACTGCGCAACCAGTTCGCACCACTCCGCAACCAGTTCGCGCCACTCCGCAGCCAGTTCGCACCACTCCGCAACCAGTTTGCACCACTGCGCAACCAGTTCGCACCACTCCGCAACCAGTTCGCGCCACTCCGCAGCCAGTTCGCACCACTCCGCAACCAGTTTGCACCACTGCGCAACCAGTTCGCACCACTCCGCAACCAGTTCGCGCCACTCCGCAGCCAGTTCGCACCACTCCGCAACCAGTTTGCACCACTGCGCAACCAGTTCGCACCACTCCGCAACCAGTTCGCGCCACTCCGCAGCCAGTTCGCACCACTCCGCAACCAGTTTGCACCACTGCGCAACCAGTTCGCACCACTCCGCAACCAGTTCGCGCCACTCCGCAGCCAGTTCGCACCACTCCGCAACCAGTTTGCACCACTGCGCAACCAGTTCGCACCACTCCGCAACCAGTTCGCGCCACTCCGCAGCCAGTTCGCACCACTCCGCAACCAGTTTGCACCACTGCGCAACCAGTTCGCACCACTCCGCAACCAGTTCGCGCCACTCCGCAGCCAGTTCGCACCACTCCGCAACCAGTTTGCACCACTGCGCAACCAGTTCGCACCACTCCGCAACCAGTTCGCGCCACTCCGCAGCCAGTTCGCACCACTCCGCAACCAGTTTGCACCACTGCGCAACCAGTTCGCACCACTCCGCAACCAGTTCGCGCCACTCCGCAGCCAGTTCGCACCACTCCGCAACCAGTTTGCACCACTGCGCAACCAGTTCGCACCACTCCGCAACCAGTTCGCGCCACTCCGCAGCCAGTTCGCACCACTCCGCAACCAGTTTGCACCACTGCGCAACCAGTTCGCACCACTCCGCAACCAGTTCGCGCCACTCCGCAGCCAGTTCGCACCACTCCGCAACCAGTTTGCACCACGCTTCAACCAGTTCACACCAATCCTCGACCAGGTCGCACGACTCCGCAACCAGTTCGCACCACTCTGCAACCAGTTCGCACCACTTCGCAACCAATTCGCACAACTCCGCAACCAGTTCGCACCACATCGCAACCAACTCGCACCACTCTGCAACCAGCTCGCACCACTCAGCAACCAGCTTGCACCACTCTGCAACCTGTTCGCATCACTCCGCAACCAATTCGCACCACTCTGCAACCAGTTCGCACCACTCTGCAACCAGTTCGCACAACTTTGCAATCAGTTTGCACCACTCCGCAACCAGTTCGTACCACTCCACAACCAGCTTGCACCAACCCGCAACCAGTTCACACCACTCCGCAACCAGTTCGCACCACTCCACAGCCAGTTCGCTCCACTCTGCAACCAGTTCGCACCACGCCGCAACCAGTTCGCACCATTCCGCAACCAGTTCGCACAACTCCGCAACCAGTTCGCACCACTCCGCAACCAGTTCGCACCACTCCGCAACCAGTTCGCACCACTCCGCAACCAGTTTGCACCACTCTGCAACCAGTTCGCACCACTTCGCAACCAGTTTGTACCACTCCGCAACCAGTTCGTACGACTCCGCAACCAGTTTGCACCACTCGGCAACCAGTTCGCACCACTCCGCAGCCAGTTCGCTCCACTCTGCAACCAGTTCGCACCACTTCGCAACCAGTTTGTACCACTCCGCAACCAGTTCGTACGACTCCGCAACCAGTTTGCACCACTCGGCAACCAGTTCGCACCACTCCGCAGCCAGTTCGCTCCACTCTGCAACCAGTTCGCACCACTTCGCAACCAGTTTGTACCACTCCGCAACCAGTTCGTACGACTCCGCAACCAGTTTGCACCACTCGGCAACCAGTTCGCACCACTCCGCAGCCAGTTCGCTCCACTCTGCAACCAGTTCGCACCACTTCGCAACCAGTTTGTACCACTCCGCAACCAGTTCGTACGACTCCGCAACCAGTTTGCACCACTCGGCAACCAGTTCGCACCACTCCGCAGCCAGTTCGCTCCACTCTGCAACCAGTTCGCACCACTTCGCAACCAGTTTGTACCACTCCGCAACCAGTTCGTACGACTCCGCAACCAGTTTGCACCACTCGGCAACCAGTTCGCACCACTCCGCAGCCAGTTCGCTCCACTCTGCAACCAGTTCGCACCACTTCGCAACCAGTTTGTACCACTCCGCAACCAGTTCGTACGACTCCGCAACCAGTTTGCACCACTCGGCAACCAGTTCGCACCACTCCGCAGCCAGTTCGCTCCACTCTGCAACCAGTTCGCACCACTTCGCAACCAGTTTGTACCACTCCGCAACCAGTTCGTACGACTCCGCAACCAGTTTGCACCACTCGGCAACCAGTTCGCACCACTCCGCAGCCAGTTCGCTCCACTCTGCAACCAGTTCGCACCACTTCGCAACCAGTTTGTACCACTCCGCAACCAGTTCGTACGACTCCGCAACCAGTTTGCACCACTCGGCAACCAGTTCGCACCACTCCGCAGCCAGTTCGCTCCACTCTGCAACCAGTTCGCACCACTTCGCAACCAGTTTGTACCACTCCGCAACCAGTTCGTACGACTCCGCAACCAGTTTGCACCACTCGGCAACCAGTTCGCACCACTCCGCAGCCAGTTCGCTCCACTCTGCAACCAGTTCGCACCACTTCGCAACCAGTTTGTACCACTCCGCAACCAGTTCGTACGACTCCGCAACCAGTTTGCACCACTCGGCAACCAGTTCGCACCACTCCGCAGCCAGTTCGCTCCACTCTGCAACCAGTTCGCACCACTTCGCAACCAGTTTGTACCACTCCGCAACCAGTTCGTACGACTCCGCAACCAGTTTGCACCACTCGGCAACCAGTTCGCACCACTCCGCAGCCAGTTCGCTCCACTCTGCAACCAGTTCGCACCACTTCGCAACCAGTTTGTACCACTCCGCAACCAGTTCGTACGACTCCGCAACCAGTTTGCACCACTCGGCAACCAGTTCGCACCACTCCGCAGCCAGTTCGCTCCACTCTGCAACCAGTTCGCACCACTTCGCAACCAGTTTGTACCACTCCGCAACCAGTTCGTACGACTCCGCAACCAGTTTGCACCACTCGGCAACCAGTTCGCACCACTCCGCAGCCAGTTCGCTCCACTCTGCAACCAGTTCGCACCACGCCGCAACCAGTTCGCACCACTCCGGAACCAGTTTGCACCACTCTGCAACCAGTTCGCACAACTCTGCAATCAGTTTGCACCACTCCGCAACCACTTCGCACCACTCTGCAACCAGTTTGCACCATTCCACAACCAGTTTGCACCACTCCGCATCCAGTTTGCACCACTCCGCAACCAGTTCGCAACACTCCGCAACCAGTTTGCACCACTCCGAAACCAGTTTGCACCACTCCACAACCAGTTCGCACCACTCTGCAACCACTTTGCACCACTCTTCAACCAGTTCCCATCACTCCTCAACGCGTTCGCACCACTCAGCAACCAGTTCACACCACTCCGCAACCAGATCGCATCACTCCGCAACCAGTTCGAACCAATCCACAACCAGTTCCCACCACTTCGCAACCAGTTCCCATCACTCCACAACCAGTTCGCACCACTCCGAAACCAGTTCGCACCACTCTGCAACCGGATCGCACCGCTCCGCAACCAGTTTGCACCACTGCAAAACCTGTTCGCACCACTCCGCAACCAGTTCGCACCACTCCGCGACCAGTTCGCACCACTCCGCGACCAGTTCGCACCACTCCGCGACCAGTTCGCACCACTCCGCGACCAGTTCGCACCACTCCGCGACCAGTTCGCACCACTCCGCGACCAGTTCGCACCACTCCGCGACCAGTTCGCACCACTCCGCGACCAGTTCGCACCACTCCGCGACCAGTTCGCACCACTCCGCGACCAGTTCGCACCACTCCGCGACCAGTTCGCACCACTCCGCGACCAGTTCGCACCACTCCGCGACCAGTTCGCACCACTCCGCGACCAGTTCGCACCACTCCGCGACCAGTTCGCACCACTCCGCGACCAGTTCGCACCACTCCGCGACCAGTTCGCACCACTCCACAACCAGTTCGCATCACTCTGCAACCAGTTTGCACCACTCCACAACCAGTTCGCACCACTCCGCGACCAGTTCGCACCACTCCGCAACCAGTTTGCACCACTCCACAACCAGTTCGCACCACTCTGCAACCAGTTTGCACCACTCTGCAACCAGTTCGCTCCACTCCGCAACCACTCAGCACCACTCCTCAACCAGTTTGCATCACTCCTCAACCACTTTGCACCACCCCGCAACCAGTTCGTACCCCTCCGCAACCAGTTTGCACCATTCCTCAACCAGTTCGCACCACTCTGCAGCCAGTTCCCACCACTCCGCAACCACTTTGCACCACTCCTCAACAAATTCGCATCACTCCTCAACCAGTTCGCACCACTCCACAACCAGTTCGCACCACTCTGCAACCAGTTCCCACCACTCCGCAACCAATTCGCACCACTCCGCAGCCAGTTGGCAGCACTTCACAACCAGTTCCCACCATTCCGCAATCAGTTCGCACCACTCCACAACCAGTTTGCACCACTCCTAAACCAGTTCGCACCACTCCGCAACCAGTTCGCACCACTCCGCAACCAGTTTGCACCACTCCGCAACCAGTTCTCACCACTCCGCAACAAGTTCGCACCACTCCGCAACCAGTTCGCACCACACCGCA
>SZWC01029842.1:0-25449 GCA_023375785.1 Penium margaritaceum | reverse complement strand
GAGAGAGAGAGAGAGAGAGAGAGAGAGAGAGAGAGAGAGAGAGAGAGAAATAGAGGGAGGTTGAGAAGGGAAAGACATTAATTGGTAGAGTGAAGGATAAGGATAAACATAGATAAAGAGACAAAGAAAAAAAGAGAGGAATAGAGGTTGAAAGAGGGGAGGATGGAGAAGGACAGAGAGGTGTAGAGAAATAGAGACAGATACATGTATTTTGAGAGCAAAAGAGAGTAAAACAGATGCAAAAAAGCATGATCTTACACAATTTTTGTGCACTCATTTTAGAGTACATCGTGTTAGTGCATGGTACTGGGATGCACTAGTGGAGTGTAGTAGAAATTCAGTGTGTGATTTCCCCACCATTGGGCACATATGCATTGTTACAACTCATAACACGAGTCACAAATGGTCAGAGGGGGAAACAATGCTCTAGGAATACTAGTTATCAACTAGCAAGTACAAAGTCCTTCAATAAGTACTGGCACGGTGTGGCTACCATGCACAATGGCCAATCAAAGTAGGCATATGTCACTGACTATGACCAAAACGTTCCACCATGTGTGGTCAATGTTGAAAACTCATAACACGAGTCACAAATGCTAAGAGGGGGAAACAATGATTTGGGAATACTAGGTATTGCCTAGCAAGTTAAAAGACCTTTTAAAAAGTAGTGGCACAATGTAGATACCAAGAATAATGACCAACCCAAGTAGGAATATGTCACTAACCATGATTAACGAATTTTGTTATAGGTGTGGCTACCATGCACAATGACTAACCAAAGTAGGCATATGTCACTGATCATGACAAAAGAATTTCACTATGATGGGTCAACATTCACAACTCATAATACAAGTCACAAATGGTTTGAGGGGGGAGAATGGTTTGGGAATACTAGGTATCGTCTAGCAAGTACAGAGATCTTCAATGAATAGTTGCACGGTGCGGCTACCATTCATTATGACCAACCAAAGTAGGCAAATGTCACTGATCATGACCAAACAATTACACTATTATGGGTCAACGTTGACAACTCATATTACGATTCATGAATGTTCAGAGGGAGAAACAATGGTTTGGGAATACTAGTCATCGACTAGCAAGTACAAAGATCTTCAGTGCGTATCGGCATAGTGTGGGTACCATGCATGATATCCAACCAAAGTAGGCATATGTCGCTGATCATGACAAAAGAATTTCACTATGGGTGGTCAACGTTGACAACTCCAAATACGAGTCACAAATGGTCCGAGGGGGAAACAATGGTTCAAGAATACTAGCTATCGACTAGCAAGTACAAAAACCTTCAGTACGTTCCGGCATGGTGTGGCTACCATGCACAATGACCAACCATAGTAGGCATGTAACAATGACCATGACCAAATAATTTCACTGTGTGTGGTCAATGTTGACAACTCATAACACGAGTCACGAATTGTCAAAGGGGGAAAAATAGTTTGGGAATAATTGTTATCAACTAGCAAGTACAAAGCTCTTGAATACGTAGTGGCACGGTCTGGCTACCATGCACAATGACCAACCAAATTAGGCATACATCACTGACAATGATCAAAGAATTTCACTATGGATGGTCAACGTTGACAACCCATAATACCAATCACAAATGGTCACAAGGGAAACAATGGTTTAGGGATACTAGTTATCGTCTAGCAAGTGCAAAGACCTTCAATATGTAGTTGCACGGCGTAGCTACCATGCACAATAACCATCAAAAGTAGGCATGCATCACTGACCATGACCAAAGAATACCACTTTGTGCGGTCAATGTTAGAAACTCATAATACAAGTTACAGATGGTCAGAGGGGGAAGAAATGGTTTGGAGAAACTTGTTATCAAATAGCAAGTACAAAGACCTTCAATAAGTAGTTGCACAATGTGGCTACCATGCACCATGACCAACCAAAGTAGGCATACGTCACCGACCATGAACAAAGGGTTTCACTATGTGTGGTCAACGTTCACAACTCATAACACAAGTCACAAATGGTCAGAGGGGGAAACAATGGTTTGGGAACACTCGGTGTTATCTAGCAAGTACAAAGACCTTTAATGAGTAGTGGCACGGTGTGGCTACCATGCACAATGACCAACCAAAGAGGGCATGTGTCACTGACCATGGCCAAAGAATTCCAGTGTGTGTGACAAACGTTGACAACTCATAATAGGATTCACAAATGGTCATAGGGGGAAACAATTGTTTATGAATAGTATTCATTTACTACCAATTAGAGATATCTTCAATACGTAGTGGCACTGTGTGGCTACCATGCACAATGACCAACCAAATATGGCATACAACACCAACTATGAACAAAGAATTTCACTAGGATGGGTCCACGTTCACAACTCATAACATGAGTTACAAATGGTGAGAGGGGGAAACAATGGTTTCGTAACACTAGGTATCAACTATCGCGTACAAAGGTCTTTTGTAAGTAGTGGCATGGTGTGGTTACCATGCACAATGAGCAACCTAAATAGACATATGTCACTAACCATGAGCAAAGAATTCCACTATGATGGGTCAACGTTCACAACTCGTAATACAAGTCACAAATGTTCAGAGGGGGAAACAATGGTTTGGGAACACTTGTCATCAAATAGCAAGTACAAAGACCTATAACATGTACTGGCACGGTGTGGCTACTATGCACAATGACCAACCAAAGGAGGCATGTGTCATTTAGCTGGACCAAAGAAATCAAGTTTGTGTGGTTAACGTTGACAACTCATAACATGAGTCACAAATGGCCAAAGGGGGAAACAACGGTTAGGAAAAACTATTCATTGAGTAGCAAGTACAAAGACCTTCAATAAGTACTGGCACGGTTTGGATACCATGCACAAAGACCAACCAAGGTAGGCGTACGTCACTGACCATGACCAATGAATTCCTTTGTGTGTTGTCAACGTTGACAATTTAAAATACAAGTCACAAATGGTCAGAGGAGGAAAAAATGGTTTGGGGATACTAGATATCAACTAGAAAGTAGAAATATCTTCAATAAGTAGTGGCACGGTGTGGCTACCATGCACAATTACCAACCAAAGTAGGCATATGACACCGACCGTGACCGAAGAGTTTTGCTTTGTGTGGTCAATGTTGACAATGCATACCACGAATCACAAGTGGTCAGAGGGGGAAACATTGGTATGGGAATAGATGTTATCAACTAGAAAGTACAAAGACCTTCAATAAGTAGAAGTATGGTGTGACTACCATGCACAATGACCAACCAAAGTAGGTATATGTCACTGACCATGACCGAAAAAGAATTTCACTATGATGGGTCAGCGTTCACACCTCATAACACAAGTCACAAATGGTCAGAGGAGGAAACAATGGGTTGGGAACACTAGGTGTCGACTAGCAAGTACAAAGACCTTCAATAAGTTGTTGAAAGGTGTGGCTACTGTACACTGTGACCAACCAAAGTAGGCATACGTCACTGACCATGACCAGAGAATTTTACTATGTGTGGTCAACGTTGAAAACTCATAACACGAGTCACAAATGGTCAGGGAGGGAAACATTAGTTTGGAAATACAAGTTATCAACTAGCAAGTACAAAGACCTGCAATACATAGTGGCACGGTGTGGTTACCATGCACAATGACCAGCCGAATTAGGCATGTATCACTGATCACAACCAAATAGTTTCACTACGTGTGTTCCATGTTGACAACCCATGACACAAGTCACAAGTGATCAGAGGGGAGAAGCAATGGTTTAGGAATACTATTTATCAGTTAGTAAGTGCAAAGACCTTCAGTACGTAGTGGCGCGGTGTGGCTACCATGCACAATAGCCAACCAAAGTAGGAATATGTAATTCAGCATGACCAAAGAATTGCACTATGTGTGGTCAACATTGAAAACCCAAAATACAAGTCACAAATGGGCAGAGGGGAAAACAGTGGTTAAATAATACTAGTTATGAACCAGAAGTACAAAGGTCTTCAATAAGTAGTGGCACAATGTGGCTACCATACACAATGACCAACCACAGTATGCATGTGACACTCACCATGACCAAAGAGTTTCACTATCTATGGCCAACGTTGAGAACTCATAGCACGAGTCACAAATGGTCATAGGGGGAAAATCGTTTTGCAAATACTAGTTATCAACTATAAAGTACAATGATTTTCAATAATACAGGGCATGGTGTAGCTACCGTGCACTGTGACCAACCAAAGTAGACATATGTCACTGACCATGACCAAAGAAGTCCACTATGATGGGTCAACGTTCACAACTCATAACACAAGTCACAAATGGTCAAAGGAGGAAATGATGGCTTGGGAACACTAGGTATCGACTAGAAAGTACAAAGACATTCATTAAGTAGCGGTACGGTGTGGCTACCGTGCACTGTGACCAACCAAAGTAGGCTCATGTCACTGACCATGACCAAGGAATTTTGCTATGTGTGGTCAACGTGGACAACGCATAATACAAGTCACAAATGGATACAGGGGAAAACAATGGTTTGGGAATAGGGTTTAGGGTTATCAAGTAGCAAGTAAAAAGACCTTTAGTACGTAGTGGCACGGTGTGGCTACCATGCATAATGACCAGCAAAATTAGGCATACGTCACTGACCATGAAAACAAAATCACTATGTGGTCAACGTTGACAACCCAAAATACAAGTCACAGATGGTCATGAGGGGAACCAATGGTTTGGAAATGCTAGTTATTAACTAGAAATTACAAATATCTTAAATAAGTATTGGCACGGTGTGGCTACCATGCACAATGACTAACAAAAGTATGCATCTGACACTAGCCATGACCAAAGAGTTTCACTATCTATGGCCAACGTTGACAACTCACAACATGAGTCACAAATGTTCAGAGGGGGAAACAATGGTTTGGGAATACTAGTTACTGACTAGCAAGTAAAAGTATTTTCAATAAGTAGTGGCACGCTGTGGCTACCGTGCACACTGAGCAACCAAAGGAGGCATATGTCACTGACCATGACCAAAGAATTGCACTGTGTTGGGTCAACGTGGACAACTCATAATACGAGTCACACATGGTCAGAGGGGCGAACAATGATTTTGAAATACTATATATAAACCAGAAAGTGCAAAGACTTTCAATGAGTAGTGGCACGTTGTGGCTACCATGCACAATGACCAGCCAAAGGAGGCATATGTCACTTATCATGACCAAATAAATTCACTGTGTGTGGTGAACGTTCACAACTCATAGCACGAGTCACAGATGGTCAGAGGGGGAAATAATGGCTTGGGAATACTAGTTGTCAACTAGCAGGTACAAAGACCTTCAATAAATAGTTACACGGTGTGACTACCATGCACAATGACCAAACCAAAATAGGCATATGACACTGACTATGACCAAACCAATTTTCTATGTGTGGCCAATGTTGACAACTAATAACACAAGGCACAAATGGTCAGACGGGAAAACAATGGTTTGGGAATACTATACATCGACTAGAAGGCAAAAATATCTTCAATAAGTAGTGGCACGCTGTGATTACCATGCACAATGACCAACCAAAGGATGCATAAGTCATTGAACATGACCAACAAATTTGACTATGTGTGCTCAATATTGAAAACTAATAACAAAGTCATAAATGGTGAGAGGGGGGAAAAATGGTTTGGGAATACTAGGTATCGACTAGCAAGTACAAAGATCTTCAATAAGTAATGGCACGGTGTGGCTTGTCAGAGCGATATTCAAGGTGCCCACAGTGACCAAAGTAATTCTCCTCTACCCATGTCTGTTCTCTTCTGCCACCCAGCAGTTCCAGAACCCGGCCACCGGAGTTATCCATCTACTCCTCTAGAAGGCGGCTCACCTCTCATGCATGGCAGGTCAAATGGCTCAGACGGTGTTACCTACCAAGCTTCCCCAGTTCCACCGACCAACTGGACCGGCTCGCCACATTGGTGGCCAACGGCCCACGTGGGGAAACCAATGGCAGCCCCGGCCCGCTGGGGCACCTGAGTCTGCGCAAGACAACAACCGTTGGGGCAAGCTGCCCACAAACAAGACGCACGACCTGGCTATCACGTGGGTCCTCCAAAGCCCGAAGGCCTCCAAGATCAGGCTATCGTGCGGAGATGCAAAGCGACTCCACACCCGGCATCGGTAGCGACAGCAGCAGAGCGGTTGCCGCTCCACGTCTTGCACTGCCCCCCATAGGAGGAAGAGCCCCATTGTCTCTTAGGAGTAGCACTAGGTACTGATAGGTATAGTTTTCCATGTACTCTCTGCATCTTTTCAGTTAATCAATCATCGATCCTCTTTCATTGCTTCCGCTTCCGCTTCCTTCCATTTGTTGGCTCTCCTTTCCCTTCCGCTCATTGCTCCGCTTCATCCATTTTCCGACATGGTATCAAGCTACTAAGGTCCTGTGGCCGGCATCGCTTCCCTCCCTCCCACCCTTCTGCTTCTCCATGCGTCGCTCCCCTTTCCGCTTCTCTTGCTTGCAGGCGGCTGTCTGTATGGAAAGCTTGCCTCTGCTCTGATACACTCCCTGCCCAGCCATCGCTGACCTCCTGCAGACCAGCGGCTACCTCAAGGAGCCATGGCTCTTTTCTTGCAAGAGGAATACCGCTGGTTGCATGACTTCTATGCTGGCCGCACCTCCGGCCCTCTACCATCACCGCCGCCACCTCCTACTGATGCCATCTTTCTCCCTTTCCTCGACCCCGAATCATCGACACCACCTCCACCCATCGTTGCTGCCCCGTTAGTGCTCGTCGTTCAACCTCTAGATCCACCAGCTCCAGCACTAGAATCCACTCTTGTGGACATGTCCTCGCTATCACCTCCTCCTGCTTCAACTGCTTCGACACCTCCGCCAGATCCTCCTTCTCCAGGCACTGCACCACCGCCTCCCAATTTCCCTCCTACCAGCTCTGCCATCTCCGGCACCCCCACGCAGCTGACATTTCCACAACACCACATGGATGTCGCAAAAGAAGATTAAGCTGTCCCTACTCTGCATGCTCCACTTTGGGTGTCACTTCCCCATTTCTCAACACCTCCCGGGTTCTCTCCTCGACCATTTTTCCATACTTCCATCACATCTCCAACACCAACCACCACTCCCCCTGACCTCATGTCGTCATCTATCCTCCCAGACCCGCCGCCTGCGACCTCCTCGCTATCTAAATTCCTCGACACTGATCTGTCTCTGCCTTCACTCTCTTTACTCTATTCTTCTTGCACCATGGACCGCTTGCTCTTGCCTGCTTCCCTTTGCACTCCCCCTCTGACTCATGCCTCTCCGACGCCTCTTCTCTGTACCAGGACTCCTGTCCACATCACACCTCCATTCCCCTGCGGACACTTTTCCTTTGTGTCCTCACCTCCTCCGTTTTTTACCTCTCTCCTTCCCTTCTGAACTCATGGCTTCACGCCCCCCTCTCTTCCTTCCTTTTTGGTACATCTGATGTCTCCCAGTCCCCTCGGGTCTTACCCCTTGGACTTCCACATCTCTTTTGGTTGCCTCTATCCTCTCTCATTGCCCGCCAGCACCGGCATCCTGCTTGTCCCTTGTCACTGTCCATGCGGCTGTCAAACACGGCATCCAACCTCCGGTCTACAAGGCGTCTGTCGACCCTTCCTCTCTCTCTTCCTCATCATTCCCTCTCCTTTTCTACCCTTGCGGGAAGCTTCCTGCCCCATTCCCGGTACAGCCTGGCCAGAAACTTCCTCCTCACCTTCATCACCGTGTGCCCTTGCGGATGCCAGTTAGAATGATATTCAAGGTGCCCACGGTGACCAAAGTAATTTTCCTCTACCCCCGTCTGTTCTCTTCTGCAATCAAGCAGTTTTGCAACCCGGCTGCTGGACTTATCCATCTAATCCTCTCAAAGGCTGCTCACCTCTCGTGCATGGCAGGTCAAATGGCTTGGGCGGTGTTACCGACCAAGCCTCCCAGGTTCCACCATCCAACCGGACCGGCTCACCAAGTCGGTGGCCAACGGCCCACTCGGGGAAACCAACGGCAGTCCCGGCCCACTGGCGTGCCTCAGTATGCACAATTCGACAACCGTTGGGGCAAGCCACCCACAAAAAAGACGCATGACATGACCATCACGTGGGTCCTCCAAAGCCCGAAGGTCCCCAAGAGCAAGCTATTGTGCGGAGACGGAAAGCGACTCCGCACCCGGCATCAGCAGCAACAGCATCACAGCGGTTGCCGCTGCACGTCTCGCACCGCTCCCCTTAGGAAAAGGAGCTCCTCATCTCCTGGGAGTAGCATTAGGTACTAATAGGCATAGCTTTTCATGTACTCTCTGCATCTTTTTATTCAATCAATCATCAATCGTCTTTGATTGCTTCTACTTCGTCTTCCTTCCATTCATTGGCTCTCCTTTCGCTTCCGCTCAGTGCTCCACTTCATCCATTTTCCCAACATGGCTACCATGCACAATGACCAACCAAAGTAGGCATATGTCACTGACCATGACCAAAGAATTTCACTGTGTGGTTAATGTTGACAACACGTACTACGAGTCACAAATGGTCAGAGGGGGAAACAATGATTTGAGAATACTAGTTATCCATAAGCAAGCACAAAGATCTTCAATCAGTAATGGCATGTTGTTGCTACCATGCGCAATGGCCAACCAAAGTAGGCAGATGTCACTGAACATGACCAAAGAATATCACTATGATGGATCAATATTGACAACTCATGATTCGAGTCACAAACGGTAAGAGGGGGAAAATGGTTTGGGAATACTAGTTATCAACTAAAAAGAACAAATATCTTCAATAAGTGGCGGCACGGTGTGGCTACCATGCAAATTGGCCAACCAAAGAAGGCATATGTCACTGACCATGACCAAAGAATTTCACTATGTGTGGTCAACGTTGAATACTCATAACACGAGTCACAAATGGTCAGAGGGGTAAACAATGGTTTGGGAATACTAGGTATCGTCTAGCAAGTTTAAAGACCTTCACTAAGTAGTGGCACGCTGTGGCTACCATGCACAATGACCAACCAAATAATGCATACGTCACTGACCATGACCAAAGAATTTCACTATGATGGGTCAACGTTGACAACTCAAAACACGAGTCACAAATGGTCAAAGGGGGAAACAATGGTTTGGGAATACTTGTCATCGGCTAGCAAGTACAAAAACCTTCAGTGTGTATTGGCACAGTGTGGATACCATGCAAAATGACCAACCAAAGTAGGCATATGTCACTTATCATGACCAAAGAGTTTCACTATGTGTGGTCAATGTTGACAACTCAAAACACAAGTCACAAATGGTCAAAGGGGGAAACAATAGTTTAGAAAATCCATTTATGAACTAGCAAGTACAAACACCTTCGATAAGTTGTGGCACGGTGTGCATAGCATGCATTATTACCATCCAAAGAAGGCATCTGTCACTGCCCATCACCAAATGTTTTCACTATGTGTGGTCAATGCTGAAAACTCATGACACGAGTCACAAATGGTCAGAGAAGGAAAACATTACTTGGGAATACTACTTATCGTCTAGCAAGTACAAAGAACTTCAGTACATAGTGGCACGCTGTGGCTACCATGCACAATGACCAACCAAAGTAGGCATATGTCACTGACCATGACCAAAGAATTTCACTATGTGTGGTCAACGTTGACAACTCGTAACACGATTCATACATGGTCAGAGCGAGAAACAATGGTTTGGGAATACTAGTTATCAACTAGCAAGTACAAACATGTTCAATAAGTAGTGGTATGGTGTGGCTATCATGCACAATGGCCAACCAAAGGAGGCAAATGTCACTTATCATGACCAAATAGTTTCACTATGTGTGGTCAACGTTGACGACTCAAAATATAGGTCACAAATGGTCAGAGAGGGAAACAATGATTTTGTAATACTGGTTGTTAACTAGCAAGCACAAAGACCTTCAATACCGTTCTAGCACATGAAAAGTTTAGGCCTTCGAATTCTATTTTTTACATAAATGAAGTCCAAGCCCTGGGTATTTTTCACAAATACAAACTCCCGGGTTCTAAATTGACACAAATACAAAATCACCACATCATGTGGAGATTCAGGTCCCGGAGAGCAAATCCTGTCCACCATTCGAACATTTGTCTTTGAATTCTAGTCTTCGGTGTTTGGCACTGCCCTTCCGCATGGGAGATTTGCCCCACCAAACCACTTTGGTTCGCTCCTGTTCGAACACGGCCGAGTGACAAAAATGACGTGCGACAACTTCAGGTGATTGCCTAATTCTACACAAATACAGATTGAACCCGGATGATCATATACAAACACGAAGTAATCAACCTCGAGATGTTTTCAAGTGCTAGTACAGTAAGTAGTGGCACGCTGTGGCTACCATGCACAATGACCAACCAAAATAGGCATATGTCACTAACCATGACCAAGGAATATCTTTATGTGTGGTCAATGTTGACAACTCATAACACAAGTCATACATGGTCAGAGGGGGAAACAATGGTTTGGGAATTATAGTCATCAACTAGCAAGTACAAAGGACTTCAATAAGTAGTGGCACGGTGCGGCTATCATGCACAATGACCAACCAATGTAGGCATATACAACTGACCATGACCAAAGAATTCCACTCTGTGTGGTCAATGTTGACAACTCATGACACGAGTTGCAAATAGTAAGAGGGAGAAACAATAGTTGGGAAACACTAGGTATCGACTAGGAAGTACAAAGACCTTTAATAGGTAGTGGCACGGTGTCACTACCATGCACAATGACCAACCAAAGTAAGAAAGTGTCCTTGACCATGACAAGATGATTCCACTGTGTGGTCAACTTTGACAACTCATAACACGAGTCATAAATGGTCAGATGCGCAAACAATGGTTTGGGAATACTTATCATCAACTAGCAAGTACAGTGATCTCTAATCAGTGGTGGCACGGTGTGGCTATCATGCACAATGACCAACCATAGGAGGAATATGTCACTTATCATGACCAAAGAGTTTCACTATGGGTGGTCAACGTTGACACCTCATAATATGAGTCACAATTGGTCATTGGGGGAAATAATGATTTGGGAATACTACTTAAGAACTAGCAAGTACAAATATCTTTAATGAGTTGTGGCGCGGTGTGACTACTATGCACAATGACCATCCAAATTAGGCATATGTGACTAATCATGACCAATGAGTTTAACTATGTGTGGTCAACGTTGACAAATGATAACACGAGTCACAAATGGTCAGAAAGAGAAACAATGATTTGGGAATACTCGTTCTAAACTAGCAAGTACAAAGACCTTCAATAAGTAGTGGCACGGTGTGGCTACCATGCACAATTACCAACCAAAGTAGGCATATGTCCCTAATCATGAACAAAGAATTTTACTATGTGTGGTCAGCGTTCACAACTCATAATAAAAGTCACAAATGTTCAAAGGATGAAAGAATGGTTTTGGAATACTAGTTATCGACCAGCAATTACAAATTCCTTAAATATGTAATGTCACAGAGTGGCTACCATGCACAATGACAAACCAAAGCATGCATTTGTCACTGACCATGCCCAAAAGAATTTCACTGTGCATGGAAAACGTTGACAACTCATGATATGAATCGCAAATGGCCAGATGGGGAAACAATGGTTTGGAAAGACTATGTATCGACTAGCAAGTACAAAGACCTTCAATAAGTAGTGGCACGGTGTGGCTGCCATGCACAATGACCAACTCAAGCATGCATATGTCACTGACCATGACCAAAGAAATTCACTTTGATGGGTCAACATTCATAATTAATAATAGAAGTCACAAATGGTCAGCGGCGGAAAAAATGGTATGGGAATACTAGCAAGTACAAAGATCTTCAATACATAGTGGCAGGGTGCAGCTAAAATTCACAATGACCAACCAAAGTAGGCATGAAACTGACCATGACCAAACAATTTCAGTATGTGTTGCCAATGTTGTGAACTCATAACATAATTCATAAATGGTAAGAGGGGGGAACAGTGGTTTGGGAATACTAGTTATCAATTAGGTTGTGAAAGGACCTTCAGTAAGTAGTGGCACCCTATGGCTACCATACACAATGACCAACCAAAGTAGGCATGTGTCACTGATCATGACCAAAGGATTCCACTGTGTTGGTTCAATGTTGACAACTTATAATACATGTCTCAACTTTTCAGAGGGAGAAAAAATGGTTTGGGAATACTATTTATCACTAGCAAGTACATTGACCTTCGATACGTATTGGCACGGTGTGGCTACCATACACAATGACCAACTAAAGTAGGCATATATCACTGATCATGAAAAAAGAATCTCACTGTGTGTGGTCAACGTTGAAAACTCCTAATGCGAGTCACAAATGGTCAGAGGGAGAAACAATGGTCTAGAAATTTTAGTTTTTTACTAGCAAGTACAGAGACCTTCAGTATGTAGTGGCACGGCGTGGTTACCGTGCACAATGACCAACAAAAGAAGGCATGTCACTTATCATGACCAAATAATATCATTATGGAAACATTACGTATCAACTAGCAAGCACAAAGATCTTCAATAAGTAGTGGCAGGCTGTGGCTACCATGCATAGTAACCAACCAAAGTAGGCATATGTCATTGACCATGACCAAAGGAGTGCACTATGTGTGGCCTATGTTGACAAATCATAATACATGTCACAAATGTTCAGAGGGCAAAGCAAAATCTTGGGAACACTAGGCATCAACTAAAAGTAAAAATACCTTCAATAAGTAGTGGCACGTTGTGTCTTCCATGCACAATGTCCAACCAAAGTAGGCATATGTCAATGATCATGACCAAAGAATTTCACTGTGTGAGATCAATGTTCACAACTCACAATACAACTCACAAATGGTCAAAGGAGGAAAAAATAATTTGGGAATGCTAGTTAACTACTAGCAAGTACCAAGAACTTCAATAAGTAGTGACACGCTCTGGCTACCATGCACAATGACAAACCAAAGGAGGCATATGTCATTGACCATGGCCGAAGAATTCCCCAACATGTGGTCAATTTTGACAACTCAAAACACGAGTTAAAATGGTCCGAGGAGGAAAAAATGGTTTTGAAACACTAGTTATTTAATAACAAGTACAAAGAACTTTAATAAGTAGGGGCACGGTGTGGCTACCATGCACAATGACCAACCAATGTAGGCATATGTCACTGACAATTACGAAAGAATTCCATTATGATTACTCAACGTTAAGAACTAATGACACGGGTCACAAATCTTCTAAGAGGATAACAATGGTTTGGGAATACTTGTTAGCAACAAACAAGTACAAAGACCTTCAATAAGCAAAGGCAAGGTGTGGCTACCGTGCACAATTACCAACCAAAGTAGTTAACAGAGTCATTAACCATGACCAAAGAATTCCACTATGTGTGGCCAACGTTCACAGCTCATAACACGAGTCACAACTGGTCACAGGGGGAAACAATGGTTTGGAAATACTAGTTGAAAACAAACAAGTACAGAGTCCTTCAATAAGTCGTGGCAAGGTGTGGCTTCCATGCACAATGCCCAACCGAAGTAGGCACATGTCACAGACAATGACCAAAGAATTGGTGGCCAATTCTTTGCCAACTATGTGTGGCCAATGTTTACAACTCAAAACATGAGTCGCAATTGGTCAGAGGGGGGAACAATGATTTGAGAACACTAGTATTAAACTAGCAAGAACAAAGACATTTAAGAATTAGTGGCTCGCTGTGGCTACCGTGCACAACGACTAGCAAAAGCAGGCATGTGTAACTGAACATAACTAAAGAATTTTACTATGTGTGGTCAACGTTGAAATCTCATAACACGAGTCACAAACGGTAAGAGGGGGAAACAATGGTTTAGGAATACTAGTTATCAACTGGAAAGTATAACGACCTTCAGTACATAGTGACACAGTGTGGCTATTATGCACAATGACCAACCAAAGTAGGCATATGGCACTGATCATGACCAAAAGGACTTCACTGCATGTGGTCAACGTTGACAACTCACAATACAAGTCACAAATGGTCAGAGGGGGAAACAACTATCTGGGAATACTAGTTATGAAATAGCAAGTACAAAGACCTTCAATTAGTAGAGGCACGGTGTGGCTACCACGCACAATGACCAACCAAAGTAGGCATATGTCAACGACCATCATCAAATAATTCCACTATGTGTGGCCAACGTTGAAAACTCTTGATACAATTCACAAATGGCTAGAGGGGGAAACAATGGTTTGGAAATACTAGTTATTGTCTAGCAAGTACGAAGACCTTCAGTAAGTAGTGGTACGACGTGGCTACCATGCGCAATGACCGACCAAAGTATGCATATGTCACTGACCATGACCAAAGAATTTCACTATGTGTGTTCAATTTTGACAACTCACAATACAAGTAACAAATTTTCTGAGGTGGAAAAAATGGTTTGGAAACACTAGTTTTCAACTAGCAAGTACAAAGAATTTGGGTAAGTAGTGGCAGGGTGTGGCTACCATGTAGAATGACCAACCAAAGTTGGCATATGTCACTGACCATAACCAAAGAATTTCATAATGATGGGTCAACTTTGACAACTCATAACATGATTCACAAATGGTTGAGGGGGAAACAATATTTTGGAAACACATGTTATCGTCTTGCAACTACAAATACCTTCACTAAGTATAGGCATTGTGTGGCTACCATGCACAACGACCAACCAAAGTATGCGTATGTCGATGACCATAACAGAATTTCATTATGATGGTTCAACGCTGACAACTGATAACACGAGTCACAAATGGTAAGAGAGGGAAGCAATGATTTCAAAACACTAGTTATCGTCTAGAAAATACAAAGACCTTCAACAAGTAGTGGCACGGTATGGCTATCATGCACAATGACCAACCAAAGGAGGCATATGTCACTAACCATGACCAAAGAATTCCACTGTGTCTGGTCAACGTTAACAACTCATAACACGAGTCACAAATGGTCAGAGGGGGAAACAATGGTTTGGAAACACCATTCATAAACTAGCAAGAAAAAAGACCTTCAATCAGTAGTGGCATGCTGTGGCTATCATGCACAATGACCAACGAAAGTAGGCATGTCTCTGGCCATGACAAAAGGATTTCACTGTGTGTGGTCAACATTGAAAACTCATAATACAAGTCCTAATTGGTCAGAGGGACAAACAATGGTTTGGGAATACTAGGTATCGTCTAGCAAATACAAATACCTTCAATATGCAGCGCCACGGTGTGGCGACCATGCACAATGACCAACCAAGTTGGGCGTATGTCACTGACCATGACCGAAGAATTTCACTATATGTGGTTAACGTTGACAACTCATAACACAATTCAACAATGGTAGAGGAGAAAACAATGGTTTTGAAATACTAGTTGTCGAATCGCAAGTACAAAGACCTTCAATAAGTAGTTGCATGGAGTGGATACCATGCAAAATTACCAACCAAAGTATGCATATGTCACTGACTATGACAAAACGAATTACACCGTGTGGCCAACGTTTACAACCCATAATGTTCTCTGACATTTGCATACTTTGGTTGGTCATTGTGCATGGTAGCGGCACCATGCCACTTTGTATTGAAGTTATCTGTAGTTGCTAGATGATACCTAGTGTTATCAAACCATTGTTTCCCCCTCTAACCAATTGTAACTCGTGTTATGAGTTGTCAAGGTTGACCACACATAGTGGAATTCTTTGGTCATGATCAGTGACATACGCTTATTTTGGTTGGTCATTATGCATGGTAGCTACAATGTGCCACTACTTATTGAAGGTGTTTCTACTTGCTATTTGATGAATAGTATTCCCAAATCATTGTCTCCCCCTTTAACCATTTGACTTGTGTTATAATCTGTCAACATTGACCCATCGTAGTGAAATTCTTTGGTCATGGTCAATGACATATGCCTACTTTGGGTGGTCATTGTGCATGGTAGCCATACCGTGCCACTGCATTTTGAATATCTCTGTACTTGCTATTTGATAACAAGTATTCCCAAACCATTGTTTCCCCCCCTTACCATTCGTGACTTGTGTTATGAGTTGTCAACATTCACCACACATAGTGGAATTCTTGGTCATGTTCGGTGACATATGCATACTTTGGTTGGTCAATGTTCATTGTAGCCACACCGTGCCACTGCTTACGAAATCGCTTTGTACTTGCTAATCAATATATAGTTTTATCAATCCATTTCCCCCCCCCCCACTCACCATTTGTGACTCGTGATATGGGTTGTAAACATTGACCACACATAGTGGAATCATTTGGTCATGATGAGTGACACATGCCTTCTTTGTTTGCCATTATAGTTGGTATCCACACCGTGCCACTAGGTATTGAAGGTCTTTGTACTTGCTATTTCATAACTAGTATTACCAAACCATTGTGACCCCCTTTGACCATTTGTGACTCGTGTTATGAGTTGTCAACATTGACCACACATGCTAAAATCCTTTGGTCATGGTCAATGACATATGCCTCCTTTGGTTGGCCATTGTGCATGGTACCCACACTATGCCACTATTTATTGAAGGTCTTTGTACTTTCTAGTCTGTAAATAGCATTCTCAAACCATTGTTTCCCCATCTTACCATTTGTGACTCGTGTTATGAGTTTTCAACGTTGACCCATCATAGTTGAATCATTTGGTCATGGTCAGTGCCATATGCCTACATTGGATTGTCATTGTGCATGGTAGCCACACTGTGCCACTACTTATTCAAGATCTTTGTACTTTCTAGTCAACAACAAGCATTCCCAAATCATTCTTTCCCCCTCTGACCATTTGTGACCCGTGGTACAAGTTGTCATCGTTGACCACACATGGTGGAATTCTTTTGTCATGGTCAGTGATGTATGCCGACTTTGGTTGGTCACTGTGCATGGTAGCCACAGTGTGCCACTACTTATTGAAGATCTTTGTACTTGATAAGTCATAACAACTTTTCTTAAACCATTGTTTCCCCCTCTGACCGTTTGTGACTTGTGTGATTAGTTGTCTCGTTGACCACACATAGTGAAATTATTTGGTCATGGTCAGTGACATATGCCTACTTTGGTTGGTCATTGTGCATAGTAGCCACAGCGTGCCACCACTTATTGAAGATTTTTGTACATGCTAATTGATAACTATTGTTTCCAAACCTTTGTTTTTTCCTCTGGCCATTTGTGACTCATATAATGAGTTGTCAACAGTGACACACATACTGAAATTCTTTGGTCATGGTCACTGACACATGCCTACTTTGGTTGGTCATCGTGCAAGGTAGCCACACCGTGCCACTTCTTATTCAAATTCTTTGTACCTCCTAGATGATAACTAGCATTCCCAAACTATTGTTTCCTCCTCTGACCTTTTGTGACTCGGGTTAAGAGTTTTCAACATTGACAGCACACACTGGAATCCTTTGGTCATGGTCAGAGACATATGCCTACTTTGGTTGGTCATTGAGCATGGTAGCCACATCATGTTACTACTAATTAAAGATATTTGTACTTACTAGACGATACCATGTGTTTCCAAATCATTTTTTCCTCCTCTGTCCATCTTTGAATTCTATTGTGAGTTGTCAAGATTGACCACACAGTGAAATTCTTCAGTCATGGTCAATGACAAATGCCTACTTTGGTTGGTCATTGTGCATGGTAGCCACAATGTGCCACCACATATTGAAGGTATTTATACTTGCTAGTAGATAACCAGTATTCCCAAACCATTTTTTTCCCTTCTGATCATTTGTGACATGTATTATGAGTTGTCAATATGGGCCATCCATGGTGGAATTCCTTGGTTATGTTCACTGACATATGCATGCTTTGGCTGGTGATTGTGCACGGTAGCTCCACTGTGCGACGAAGTATTGAAGGTATCTGTACTTTCTAGATGATACCTGGTGATTTCAAACCATTGTTTCCCCCTCTTACCATTTGTGACTTGTGTTATGAGTTGTCAACGTTGACTACGCATAGTGGAATTATGCGGTCATGGTCAGTGACGTATGCTTAATTTGGTTGGTCATTGTACATGGTAGCCACACCATGCCACTACTTCTTGAAGATTTTTGTACTTGCTAGTCTATAACAAGTATTCCCAAACCATTGTTTCCGCATTTGAGCATTTTTTACTCGTGTTATGAGTTGTCAATGTTGACCACACATAGTGGATTTCTTTGGTCATGGTCAGTGACATATGCCTACTTTGGTTGGTCATTGTGCATGATAGCTACACCGTGCCACTTCTTTCTTAATGTCTTTGTACTTGCTAGACAACACCTAGTATTCCCAAATCATTGCATCCCCCTCTGACCATTTGTAACGTGTGCTATACTTGTCATCGTTGACCACGTCCAGTGAAATTCTTTTGGTCATGGTCAGTGACATATGCCTTTCTTGGTTGGTCATTGTGCATAGTACCCACGCCTTGCCATTACATATTGAAGGTATTTGTACTTGCCAGAAGATACCTATTGTCCCACATTCATTGTTTCTCCCTCTGGCCATTTGTGATTTGTGTTATGAGTTGTCAACATTGATCACACATAATGAAACTCTTTGGTTATGGTCATTGTCATATGCCTACTTTGGTTGGTCAGTGTGCATGGAAGCAACGCCATGCCACTACATGTGAAGGTCTTTGTACTTGCTAGTCAATACGTAGTGTTCCCAAACCATTGTTTTCCCCTCTGACCATTTGTGACTCGTGTTATGAGTTGTCAACATTGCCCACACATAGAAAATTCTTTGGTCATTTTCAGTGACATGCATCCCTTGGTTGGTCATTGTGCATGGTAGACACACCGTGGCACTTCTTATTGAAGGTCTTTGTACTTCCTAGACAATACCTACTACTCCCAAACCATTGCTTTCCCGTCTGACCATTTGTGACTCGTGGTAAGAGTTGTCAAATTGACCACACATAGTGGAAGTCTTTGGTCATGGCCAGTGACATATGCCTACTTTGGTTGGTCATTGTCCATGGTAGCCACACCGTGCCAAAACTAATTGAAGATGTTTGTACTTGCTAGTTGATAGCAATTATTCCCAATCCATTTTTTCCTCTCTAACCATTTGTGACTCGTGTTTCATGCTTTCAATATTGACCACCCAGTGAAATGCTTTGGTCATAGTGAGTGACATATGCCTACTTTGGTTGGTCATTGGGCATGGTAGCCACATGGTGCCAGTACATATGAAGGTCGTTGTACTTGCTAGTCAATACTTAGTATTTTTAAACCATTGTTTCCCCCTGTGACCATTTGTGAATCGTGTGATGAGTTGTCAACGTTGACCACACATAGTAATGTTCTTTGGTCATGTTCAGTGACATGCGGTAGTGTTCCAAATTTTTGTGGTCCAAAATTATTATAAGGGTGAAATATAGGTTCGTAGTAGTTTTGTATTATTCTTCCATTTTCAAGTTACAACAGAATTACCCTGGGTCGTAATTTGAATTTCGTTTTCTAGGGCATTTTCTTGGCCTTTTTTTGGTCGGGAGAGCCCGTGTCGACTCCTTGAAGGCGCAATGACTGTCTGTACTCGGTGGTCTGTGGACGTTTCCCGCACTCGAATGTGGGATCCATTGTAACATTTGTTTTGTTTTGTGCTGGCATTGACTGCCAGTGCGGGATCCATCGTGCAATCGACCGGCAATCCCCACGTCATGAATGTAACGTTTGCCTCGGGATCCCGTGAAACTTGTTCTAAGCCCTGGATGCGAACCCCAGAAGGACAAAAGGAAAAAATGTTGTTGCCACGGGGCCAAGGTGAGTTGTTTTTTTGCATTTTCAAAATAAACAAATTAATATTGATCCCATTACCAAATTGGACACATTTCAGAGTAAAAACAATAATAAACAACAAAATTATGGAACACTATGGTGTGCATACTTTGCTTGGTCGTTGTGCATGATAGCCACACTGTGTTACTATGGATTGAAGGTCCTTGTACTTGCTAGAAAATACCTAGTATTTCCAAACCTTTGTGTTCCCCTCTCACCGTTTGTGACTCGTGTTATGAGTGATCAATATTGACCAGACATAGTGGCATTTTTTGCTCATGGTCAATGACATATGCCTACATTGGTTGGTCATTGTGCATGGTAGCCACACCGTGCCACTACTTATTAAAGTTCTTTATACTTGCTAGTCAATTCTTAGTATTCCCAAATCATTGTTTCCCCCTCTGACCATTGAACTTGTATTCTGAGCTGTCAACGTTGACCTATCATTGTAGAATTCTTTGGTCATGGTCAGTGACATAGGCCTACTCTGGTTGGACATTGTGCACGGTAGCCACACCCTGCCACTACTTATTGGAGGTCTTTGTACTTGTTGTTTGATAACTAGTATTGCCAAACCATTGTTTCCTCCTTTGACCATTTTTGACTCGTGTTATGAGTTGTCAACGTTAACCACCCATAGTGTAATTCTTTGGTCATGGTCAGTGACATATGCCTCCTTTGGTTGGTCATTGTGCATGGTATCCACACTGTGCCACTTCTTATTGAATGTCTTTTTGATTGCTAGGAAATTACTAGTGTTTCCAAACCAATGTTTCCTCCTCTGACCGTTTGTGACATGTACTATGGGTTATAAATGGTGACCACACATAGTGGAAGTCTTTGGTCATGGTCAGTGACACATGCCTTCTTTGGTAGGTCATTATGTTTGGTATCCACTGTCAATGCGTCGGACAGCAACGGTCTAGAAAACGGGCCTTGACATGGGAGGCCGACAACCGCTCTTGGTATTGCAACCAACATAACATATCACCCACAAAGAAGGGATCCACACTAAAGGTTCATTCGGTTCGCAACCTCACGAAGTCCGCATGAAGTTCTTTAGTTTCTACCCTTGGTTGGACACTCTATGAGGAGTCTCTAAGGCAAGAACTATAAGTGGATGCCTGCAGGGCACAGGCTTTTATACTTGCAGAGCATTGCTCATGCTTCTGCTCATAGTGGCTCCACAGGAACCAACCCCAGCCTACAGTCCTACTTGGCGCATCCTAAGACCGCCAAGTGTCATCCTCAAGTCAGGCTCTAGTAAACTTCCTAGAAGTTTCCTGTTTCATTTTGGGCCACAAAGAAAACTGCAACCGTCGCGGGGGTTTGAGCTCGCGACCCATGAGCTCCGGCGCCTGTCCCAACTAGGCCATAGTGTTGTGTTTCCTATGATGATCTCCAGGGGACATATCCATTGTGGACAGTACATTCCTGGCATATCTCTGAACAGACCAAGGGGGCATATTCCATAGAGTAGTACATGCCTTGTCTTTCCATGCAACCAGCCAGCTAGCCAGTGGACAAGGTGCATACCATTTAACAAATCTCTCCCTTGCACCTTTGTCCATCTGTTGCTCACTGGGATCCATCGATGTCTTGGGGCTCACCCTTCCTCTGCCGCACTGCTCATGTCGAATCCACAAAAACCTGCATAGTGCAAGTCGCTCTCCATCGGCTTGTTCATGCAGTCAGCAAGCATGCTCTTTGTTTCACAGTGTTGCAAGTCCACCACGTTCTTCATGACCAGGTCACGTGAGTAGTGGTAACATATGTCGATGTGCTTTGTTCACCAGGAGATGATCTCATCTTCAGCCATCGAGATGGCGCTCATGTTGTCCACGTGTACAACCATGGTATCCCTTTGTGGCACTGTCATTTCGCCAAGCAGGCTGCGCAGCCAGTGAGTCTCCTTGCACAACTCAGATAGAGCAACATACTATGCCTCAACCATGGACAGGAAAACACAATCCTGCTTCCTGCTGGCCCATGAGATGGTAGCGCCATTCAAGATGCACACGTATCCAGAGGTGGATTTCCGGTTGTCAAGATTTCCTCCCCAATCGGCGTCGGTGTAGCACTTCAGGCGGAGGGGGTCCGTACCTTCTTGGCCTCCAAGGACGAGGCCCATGTGACGTGCCTTCTGCAGGTAGCGCAAGATGCGCTTGACAGCCTGCCATTGTTGTGGCCCTGGGTTGGCCATGAACCTGCTCACTTGTCCCACAACATAGCAGATGTCCGGACGAGTACCTACCATGGCGTACGTGATGCTACCCACAGCGGACTGGTAGGGGATGTCTTGCATCTCCCTTTGTTCTACTTCATTGCTTGGCGACAATGAGGCCTTCAGTTTTGCATCGGTCGTCATTGGGGTGCTGACATGTTTGCAGTCTTCCATGTGATAGGGCTTTAGTACCTCACCAATGTATTTGGTTTGGTTGAGTTTGATGGTGCTTGCTGCTCGGTTGCGGTGGATGGCCATCCCAAGGTAGTGATCGAGAGGACATATGTCCTTCATTTCTAACATTTTGCTGAGGTCAGACTTTAGCTCATCCAGCAGCTGGAGCGAAGAAAAGCAAAGGATCAGATCATCCACATACAGTGCAACGAGCATCAGTCCACTCCCATCATCGCGCACGTACATGCTTGGGTCAATTTGGCAATGTGCGAAGCAGAGACCGGTCATGAAACCGTCCATCTCTTTGTACCATATCCTTGGGGCCTGTTTCAGCCCGTAGAGCGCTTTCACCAACTTGCACATCTTGTCCTCCGGAGCATTGACTCCTTCGGGAACCTCCATCAGCACTTCCTTTTCAAGATTCCCATAAAGGAAAGTTGTCATGACGTCCATCTGGTACATCTCCAGGTTCTTTGCAGCTGTGATGACAAGGAGAGAGCTGATGGAAGTATAAGGTCACAACGGGCGCGAACGTCTTGTCGTATTCAAAGCCCGGGCATTGAGAAAACCCCGTTGCCACTACCTTTGCCTTAAACTTTTTAAGCTTGCCGTCTTGCTTCTTCTTCACTCGGAGGACCCACTAGGATCCCACCACATGGGCCTTGTCGGGTCTATCCACCAGCACCCATGTGCCATTCTCCGCAATGGAATCAAGCTCGCTGTCCACTGCCTCCTTCCACTTGGCCGCATCTAGGCAGTTCATCGCCTCCGCCACTGTGGATAACTCTTCCTGAGCCATGCACGACCAGCTAAGGCCAGTCCAATCATCCTCATATTACAAAGGTGCTTTCTTTGGTTGCAAAATGCGCCGGGGTGCTGGTGCGCCTTCCTACTTTGCTGCTGGTGCTACCACAGGTAGTGGTGTGTCATCGTCGTCATCGTTGTCACAAGAGTCGTCAGACTCCAAGTCAGACTTGGAAGCCCCGGACGCCTCGGTATCTGCACCCATGTCAGATGTTGCATCATCCTCCGCAGCTGCTCTCCCATTCCCACCACTTGCTAGTAAAGTGAGCCAGTTGTTGGGTGCTTGGTCTTCAGACTCAAGCAACACTATCCACTCTCCTACCTTGGGAGAGAGGATCGGGTCTAGAAGCTCTCCCTTTCCTAGGATGCGTCTGTCGAACTCAACGTTGTGGCTCCTCACGAGCTTGCCTCCTGCCTGATCCCAAAGCCAATAGACTTTGTGTGATATGTCATACCCAACCATGACAAACTTTTTAGAACGTGCGTCCAGCTTGCCTCCACCTTCTCCCAACTGGATGTTCACCCATGCAGTTGACCCGAACACCTTTAGATAAGAGGCATTGGGTTTCATTCCCGACCATGCTTTTTGTGAGGTTTTAGCTGCTTGTCTTGCTCCTTTCCACGCTTTCGCAAGGCCCTTGCTGGTGTGAGGTTCAAGAGGTAGCACGCCATTATTGCAACTTCATCCCAAAAGCGAGGTGGGAGCATTGCGTTGAAGAGCATGCTTCGCACCAAGCCGAGTAGGGTCTGTTTCATCCTCTCGGCCACGCCATTTCTTTGGGGTTGTAAGGGACGGTTTGCTCGTGGTGGATGCCATGATGCTTGAGCCAAAGGCTTGCATGCCTCGTACTCACCCCCATTGTCAGTTTGGAGCGTCTTCACCTTCTTGGAAGTTTTCCACTCTACCATGGCGACGAACTCCAGGAGCTTTTCCTTGACCTCTCCCTTTGTTTTGAGGAAATAGGTCCACAACTTGCGGCTGTGGTTGTCGATGAAGGTCAGGAAGTACTCGCTTTCTCCGTTAGACGTCGTGCGAAAGGGTCCGCACACGTCATTTTGCATCACGTCCAAGACATTATCCGCTCGTTGACCTCCTCTCCCAAATGGTTTCTTCTTTGCCTTTGCTTGGAGTTATGGTTCACACAACGTACACGTTTCTCCATGCTTCATGGTGCACCCTTCCATCCCGCAGACTACCTTTTGCTTCTGCATCTTCTACAGCGTGCTGTCGGCCACGTGGACAAAATGGCGGTGTCACAGCTCAGCGTTGGTGTCCTTGGTTGATGTGGAGGCAACGGCGATCGCCGGTGGTGCATCCTTTGGCTTTGGTACCAGTGTCTTGGTGGCACATGCCAGACCCTCATCCGATGTGTTGGTGACTTTGGTTTGAAGCACGTAGAGGCCATCGACTCTTGGAACTTGAAGTATGAGGGCGTATTTGGTGTACAAAACTTTGATGTCCTTCCTTTTTGGTGAACACCACTGTCATGTTGTTGTTGGTGATTTGTAATACCAACAGCAGGTTTGCCACGAGGGCATGTACACCACCTTTTGAAGGTTGACCGCCTTCTCTACACCGTTCACGTTGAACATGATCACCTTGTCCCCTTCGCCCATGGCTTGGACAACGCCGACGTTTTCACACTTGATGCGCATGTCAATTTTGGCCATGGAGACAAATCTTTGTCCACCCTTCACTTCTAATGAGTGGTGGTTGGTGCTCGAGTCAAGGGCGAATGTCTCGGGCCTAAGGAGGGTTGCCCCCTTCATGGGCAACCCTCAAGACATCATGTTGCTGAGCTCCTTCTTCTCCTTCCCACCTTTGTTCCTGCCTTCTTTCCTAGGACTATGGCAGTCCCTAGCCCAGTGTCCAGCCTTGCCATAGTTGTGACAGTTGCCGGGCTTCTTGGAACTCCCGCCACCATTGCCACCATTGCCTCTCCCTCTACCGCTACCACTTCCGCTGTTGCCTTGACTGGAGCGAGAGCTTGCACCTTGTCCACCAAAAGGAGAGGCATAAGCTGAAATATTTGTCTCACTGCCACTGCGTTGCATGGACTTGTTATGGACGTGTTCGGCGACAGCCTCATACGTCAGATTTGCCTCCTTCCAACTGCCAAATGCGGTGGTCAAGGATCCCCAGCATTCCGGCAGCGCCATTAGAAGGATCATGGCACGCATGTTGGAGTCAATACCCTACCTCCGCTATTATTCGGACAAGAATAAATTCAAGTGGTGTTCGAGGGTGGGACATAATCAGGTCCATGCCTTGTAGCCAGTGGTAGGAAATCATTTTGGAGGGCATGTGTGAATTATTCCAATACAGAAATGCCCTCCAGGTCGAGTTCAAAAAATGGTTGACGCAAAATTCACGGTGGATTGTGAGCGCAGGCCACTTCGCTCTCGCCGGCCTTGACCGCGCGCCA